>JBBMKC010255332.1:0-20318 GCA_037834085.1 Bipalium vagum | reverse complement strand
TAATTATTAGTACCAAAATTAATGAATTACATGCATTTCTTTAAGTGCGCTTAAACGAATGTTTACTAGTGTATATATCTTAATTAAGTATGAAATGTCGGATTTTTAATCAATATTTTGATTTACAATATTAATATAAAAAACGATAAAATTATTCAGAATAATCACCAATACATTACCATAGTTCTACCATCTTAATGGCAACTTGTTTATTCCAACAGCAAAGAAATTTCTTGATAGTGTAGAGATGAAATCACGAAAGGCATTTTTCGTAGCCACTTCTGTATTGAATATTTTTCCAACTAAGAAATGATAGTCAGTTGGTGCAAGGTTAGGTTTATACGGTGGGTGGCAGAGTTTCCAGGTTCAACTCCCGCAGTTGGAGCAGCGTTGCCTTGACAACATGTGGTCGAGCGTTGTCTTGCCAGAAAATTTGTTTGTCCGATTGACCAATCTCAGCTGTTTAATAGTGAGCAACTTCATCATATTCCTTAATTTGGTACAGTATGTTTCTGCTGTAATAGATTTTCCTGGTTTTCACTATGTCTTATGGATAATAGTAGGATTGGTCACAAGACGGATATCATGATTTTCTTTAGGTGAGGTTGGACAGGGTCTCGGCTCTTCATCTTTATCCAACCACTTACATGTTCGAATGCGATTATCGAATATAATCCATTTGGTGATGAAGATGTGTTGAAGAAATAGTTTGCCTTGTAAGGAATTCGAGAGGTACCCATCGATTAATTTAAAGATTAATACGAAACTCGTATTCAAAAATGACACGATTTTTTGAAATATCCATTTTTTAGAAGAGTTGCTCTAAGAATGCCAATTTATAATATAATCAGATATTTAAATATGAGCTATAAAAAGTAATTACCTATTGCAGTAAAACAAAAAAATAATTTTTGAGTTAAATTATTTAAATATGAAATGTCAAACTTTGGATTTCTGACATTTGACACTTCATGACATTTATGTATATGATCAAATATAATTTGAAAAATAAATTAAAAAAAACTACCTGTTAAAAACATTAAAAATACAATAATAAATTCCACAGGATTCAATTTTAGATTAAATAATAAACTAAACAAAACTTAGTCCCAAGTAATGAAACAAGAAACATAATGTCAAAATACAATTTTATAATTAACTTATTATTTTGATCTCAAAGTATCTTTTTTATGCCAATGTTATCCCATAAAAATAGAGCAGTACAAATAATTTTAAATTATTAATTTAGTATTCATTACAACGGTTTTGTTTCATTTTTTGGATAAATATTATTATATTAGGTCAAGGAATAAGTAATTTCGTATTTTGGTAATTTTGTGGAAACTCACAGGTTCCAGTTCCAATTCAATCCAGTTCGAACTTCAAATATTAATATTTATTCGAAACATTAATGATGATCACATTTTTTGTATATAATTCTGTTTTTATTTTATTTTTGCATAAAAAATATAGCTTTTATTTTTGTGTTTCATGTAAAAGTTAGAACCCAGAAAATTAATAATTAATTTATTTTTCTTTCATATCTTATTATATAAAATAAGAATAAAATAAAATCATATAAAATATAATATTATATAAAATCTTATAAACTAAAGTACAAAAATTATGTTCCTTATAACTTTTGTTATTTTGTAAATTTATAAAAATCAAAAATATATAAAATCAATGTAAATTACAATAATTAATTAAAGTTGTTATTTGGATGAATAATAATACAATTTTAGTGGGAAAAAATTATTATTATTAGCATAATGTTTATAAATAAATAGGTAAATTAAAAACTGTTATCATATTTACTATAAATATAACATATAAGAATATTTTATATAATTTAAAAATATTAATATAAAGTTACTAATTTAAAAATAAAATAAAATATAATATAAATAATGATAATAATTAGAGTTAAAAGCACAAAATTTACGACACGGAAAAGAGACAAGAAACGAAATAAACAAATAGTAGTAGCATTTGCAAAAACTCAATACCAGAAGATTTCAACTTTGAAGATAAGAAAAATAATTCGAAGAACCAGTATTTTTCAACAACCAAATTAACTAATACCAGCAAATTTAAAATTTTGAACAGCCTTGGACCAACAAGGAAAAACAAAAAGCCAGCATTACAATACCTATAAAAATGATCACAAAATCCCAGCAAAAAGAGGACAAATTTGAGAAAGAAAGTAGCATAAAAACTACAGATACAATTCCGAATCAGAAGGACGAAAATATTGTTAAATTTTGTTATATATATTTAATATATAGGGAATTTGATCACAAATCATACTATTTAATTAACAACTAAATAATTTGAGTTCACACTTTAATAGGTTAACCAATAACAAAATAAACCAAAAACTCTTAACTATGATTCGATTCTGAATTAAAAGTTAAGAGTCATTTAATTAATTTAAATAAATACTAAAGATTGAACCAGCAACTCCAACACTTTAGGATCAAATAAATTCTTTTTTTTTACTTATCTCTTGTTATTTTCTTTTTGTGTCTTCATGTCAAGTAGAACGGAGAACCGAATTTTTTACTGAGGACCCTTCAGAGTAGGTTACCGAGGTGTTATCTGGCTTTTCTTAAGAAATCTCGGGTTCCAATTAAATAAATTTAATGGCAAACATTAATAATAATTTGTCAGATTTATATAAAAATATAATTAAATATTATGTTATTTTTGTAACGTTTTAATCATCATTTTGGAATGAATTTTTGTTATATTTGTCACTCAAATTTGTACTCTGTTAATACACACATTTAAACCTGATCTAAAAACAGTTTATGTTAAGTTGCTTTATCACAACTCATAAAGTCGTTCATTATTAATTCCACCTTTTATCAATCCAGAAAATTTTTCTTGAATGTGAATCAATAATATATTCTCCATAGGACTGGACAATCTGTGACCATCTCTGTGACAGTGCTTCAATGCCTTTGTGATAAAATTCAAGTTTCCTTGAGTTGAAAAGACCGATATAGATTCTTTGATGCATTTTCAAATAATTCTGAAGAGATTGAAATAAGTAATATTCTTATGGATTTGGAAGACCCTCCATTTAAGTATCTGTATATTTTATGGAGTCAATTGAACCGTGTGTTGCCCGAAACGGTTGTGTCACATCTTTTCTCTTTCTTAAAATAGAGCTGATATTTTGGTACACCCTCTATAATTGTTGAGAATATATTGATGTTATTTTCTAATACAGTCTTCTAATGCACAATGCCATTGATATGCTACCAAACAGACAATATAGCTAATCTTTTTAAGATAATGCACCAGATGGTATGCTTGGTTAGGATTTAACTATTTCTTATCTCTTTTGTTGTTGACATAGAGAACCCATTTTTCATCTCCAGTTATCAAGCGATCAAGAAATGTATCAGTTTTTAATCATGATAGCATTCAACAAGAGTGGTAGTTTTTTGAATTCTCAGTTAATTGATCATCCCAATGAATTTTAAACGATTCGAAATGGCTTTCCGATCGTAACTATATGTCTGTCCACGCGTAGAGCTACTACCTTGATATTCTATTGATAATCATTCTCAATAAAGCCCAGCACTCAAAATTGATTTCTGGGATCGGAATGTGAACTCTTCTTCAAGATTGATGGTCGTTTTGTTAAGTTCCTAAAAGGATATTTTACAGAAACTTAAATGAACTTTTAGGTCACTTAACAAAGTTTATGCTATCAGAAGAGTTTACGAATGAACGTTGATCTTTGTTTTTTGGACGACAGATAGAAAATATCAAAATAACAATGGATAATATTTTCAATTAGTTTCAGAATTGATTTTGTATGACATAATTATTTTTTACTTGTGATTGTGTGATTATTGATAATAAATCGCTAGTAAAAGAATTCTATGACCTTCGTATTGACAAACAAAAAGAACATCAGGCAAAAGTAAAATGATGGTGAGCTCTATCCTTTATACCAACTCACAAAATCGATATTGCCAAAGAAATCAATTTTAAAAAATTTTCGCCTGTCAATCGAATAGCCTGTTAGGAATAAATTCAGAAAATTATTTTTCAAATTTTGGTTTTTTCTTATTTTAAAAAATTTCAAAAAATTATGTTTTAGATAAACCAAAATCGAAACAATCTTTTTTATGTATTTAAATTTTAGTTGAAGAAAAGCAGTAATTTTTTTTGACCAAAACCAAAAGGCTCATATTTACTGAACCCCTGCAAAAACCATACTGGTCAAAAGTCACAAGGGTTGTAATGTAATTTCAAAAGAATATGGTATTGCCATTAATGTCCAATATAGAATATCAAGAAAAAAATATCATCATTATAGTATAAGCCAAATGTAAACAATCAATATTCAACAAGAAAAACATGAAATAAACGCCATTTCTAAATCTTCAAATTGAAAATAACTACTATTAAAAATGACTATATTAACAAATGTTTGAGTACTATCAACTATTTTTGAAAGCGAAGCTAAATAAAAAAATTATCATAGATCAGCTCTGCGATAAGTTCAATTGGTTCTTTGTTCAACAAGAGCTAATGATCCACAAATCAATCAGAAAATGAAAACATAATTTTCGAAACTCATGAATTTAGGTTTTTTGAGTATGATTGTTTGTTTAATAATTCTGACTCCGATGAATGTGAAGGTACTACTCAAAGTAGATTTTTACCTATTAATAATGAAAACAACTCTTTTTGCAATGTATTTTTCTTATTACAATTTAAATTTTTATGTCACAAAGTAACAATAAAATGAAAATTTAACGTTTGAATTACATTTATATTTTACAAATGGATCTAAATGACAATTTTATAAATAAAAGAAGAGTTGAATAGTCAATTGGAAGTGTGTAGATGCCCTGAAGTAAAATAACGAGTCGAATGACTAACTCACTAGGCCATAATTGCTAGAAAATAAAAACAAAAGAAACTGGGAAAAATTATTTGAACAAAACCAAAAACGAGAAATTATATTCATGTTCTGAGTAATAAAATTAATTAAAACTAAAGTAGTAAAAATCTAATAATTCACTTACGTCTGATTTGGAGTTGTAATACAGTAGTTAATTTTTTTAAATTTAGATAGTTAGTTATAATAAATTAGTGATTTTTAAAGCGAAATTGTGATTTTTGATAGCGTATTTATACTGATTTTTTAATAATACATATTTCCAATAAACGTTAAACCTAAACTTTTTACTTTTGATGTTTAAAACGTCATTGATTTTATTGCAAATATTTTTATAAATTTTAGTTTATTTGACATGACGTCATTTTTAAAAATAATTTATTTGAACCGTTCAAATTATATTACAGTTTATTTTATATATTATTACAATGAATGGTATATTTTTCTAGTTAACGTTTGTGACTAAACAATATAAATTACATCAGTATTTTTATTATATTTTTCAGTTAATGTTCATGACAGCAATGGTAATTAAATTGGTATTTTTAAAGTTTGTTTATTATATTTTTCTTATTCCGTGCAAAGGTCAGGACTACAATGGCAATTTATTGTTTATCCAATTTCGATGTTTAATATTTATGTTTTCAAATATGCAAAAATATGTCTCAAGGTAATTTATTTGTTTAATTTTTAAGTAAAAAATTATTTTATTTAAATTATTATTTTATATTTTATAAAATTTTACAAAAAAATAATAAAAAATTTTAAAAATCTTAAAAATAACTAAAATCACAATGTTCATAATGTTCTGAATCATAAAAATTTCAATTCTGTTGTTGTCTGAATTAAAAATTCCAAAAACTTCAACCAGTTACAAATTTTTTTTCTATATATCTGTTTATATAATGACGGGATTTAACTAAGAAATTAAACAACCAATTCATCCATTTGAGTTTTAATAATATAATAGCATGTTTATTGGACGTTTAAAAACTACTTTGTGTCTAATATTATTGCTGGCTTTCTTATTTAAAGGGTTTTTTAAACAGAGGTTAACCCAAAGAATTCAATTAGATAAATCAAAATCTGAAAGGACCAATGATTAGATCACTATATTTTATAAACAATCGTCTTCGCTATAAGGAATGACAATCAGCAATTTTTTTATTTTACAAAACTACTTTATTTACTTAAGATCTCATAAATCGACAAGGTATATTAGAGATCATTACTCAAATAAATAATATTTACGATTTAGATCAGATTAACAATAAATAATAAAATTATTGATATTTCCTAAACGTGTACGTTTAGCAGGAGAATCTATCTAATTAAAAATAAACACTCAAAGGGACCTGTCTTGCGTGATCGTTGGATGATCTCTTCTGATTGCTGGCTTGTTTAAAATAAATTATTTATCATTTTGTTGTTTTGTCTGTGTACTGACCTCGTTTGACTTTAATATAATTATTTTTTTCAAACATCTATTTTTAGTAAGTACTAAAGTATTTTATTTTCTACTATAGAATTTATTAATATTATTTTACATATTCTACTATATTTAGTAAACCTAGACTTTTAGTTTTAATATTATATATATATATATATTTTATATATAATTTCTAATAATCATAATAGTAATTATTTGAATAAAGGTAAGGATTGAATCGACAGTTATAATCTTTTACATAAAATCAAAAAATCACAATGCTTAAATGTTTTTATTTCAAAATGCACACAATATAATGATTGCAAAAATAAATTTTTATTGTGGGATGCTCCACATATCATAAGTTAGATTTTACAGTTTTTGTTGTTTTATAATTTTTATTAGTTTAACTTAAATGATGCAAATTATATTGTTTTGTAAATAATATACATTTTAAACGCTATCTGTAATAATGTAATAATTTATAAACACATTTTAAAATAGATCAAATTGTATTTTTCATAAAAAATCTTATGGACAAAGATTGTAGTATCACACTGAAAAAAATAAAAGAAAAATTACATTCATAAGGAATTACAGAAATATTCTTAGCCTCTATTCAACATACAATTTCTGACTTTAAATATAGTCTTAAAAAGGTAAGCTTTATACCGCAGGGGAGAAATATTGAAAAAAATATTAATAAAAGATATGACTGCCAGAGAAATTATGACAAATAATTTTGATAACATACTTTATGTTGATGAAATGAGAGTAAATTGCTCGATGAGGCAGCGTTATGGAAGAAGCCTTAAAGGAACAACCCAAAAAAGGTTAATACTACTATAAGATCACAAAATATTTCCATTTGTGCGTGTATTTCAAGAAATGGTATGATACGCTATAGAATTGTTGAAAAAGCATATAACACAGAACTTTTCTTAGAATTTATTAACGAATTGATTATTAAAATGCGAGATTTTAAAATGGAAAAGAAAATTGTAATACTTGACAATTGTTCTATACACAAACACAAACTAATACAAGAAAAATGGTCATTGTATTATGTTTCTTCCTCCATACACGCCTCAGTTCAATCCCATTGAGGAGGTATTTTCTATGTGGAAGCGAAATATAAAAAATGAAAATTGTAGAAGGCCAGATGAACTACTCCATTGTATTCATAAAAGTTTGGAGAAATTTTACCGGAGAATTTTGATGTCTTTAATTCTCATACGCAAGAATATTTGGCAAAAGCAGTAGCCAGGTAAGAATTTTAATATAAATATCTATGTTTTCAAATGTTTACCTATAATAATTTTTCTCATGAGTTTGTTTTTTATACTACAAGTTGTAATTGTATACGAATTTTTTTATACATTTTGAAATGAGGATTAAACATTTTGAAATAACGGATTAAACATTTTGATAAACACTATTTAAAACACATTTTCATTTTAGATGACGGAATTTGTACCTGAAAAACAACATAGGCGGGAAGCATTGGTTTTCCTATTTCGTTTAAAGATACATCCTAGTGATGCACATAAATTAATGATAGAGGCTTATGGCAGTCATACTTTATTCGAAAGAACTTGTCAGAACTGGTTTACCCGATTCAAAGACGGTAACTTTAATTTAATTAATTTAAACAGAAAATATGTTATTTGAAAATAAAAAATACAATATAAAAACTCATTCAAAAAATGTTATCAATACCGATTCAAAAACAAGATTCTGGGTAGTATAAATGATGTTGCTAACTACAATGGACAAGAAAATTCTAAAAATCTAAACTAACTTCAAAAATAATACAGCCTAATATAATTATTTTAATCTCATCGGTTCATTTACACTTTTGAGATATAAGATCAATAGAGTTTTACAGACTATCATAAACATAAATTATTGATAGAGAAATTGTGATTTATTCTAACACTGACATTTTAGACTCTGATCTTTTATCCTTATCTTTGTGATCCTTTATTTGTTATACAAATTGAAAAGGTGACTTTTTAATAATATTACATGTCAGACGATTGATAATATACAACATATAACCCCAGATTATTTTGTGAAAAAATCTCCATTATTGTTTATGCATTTTAACCGTTTTTCAGGTAGCTGGTGGATACCTGTCCTGAAAAAAGATGTCGATTTTGATTCAATGTAATTTGAGATCGATTTTTTGATATCTTCAATCTATTTGGACTGAGAATCAGCCAGATGATTTTGAAGAGACCTGAATAAATAATAATCTGATGGTGACATGTCATGCGAGTAAGTCGCATATATGAGAATTACCGAGCCTAGAGGTTAGATGGTCCTGTTTTCTTTGACATGTGTTGTCTGGCATTATCATGCAGAAGAATTGCAGGCCTTGTTCCAACACCATTTAATGGTCTATTTTTTTCAATGACTTCTTTCAGGTGATTCAATTAGTTTTTGTACATTTCCGATGTGATTGTTTTTCCTGGTTTCATTAACTCATAGTACACCACACCCAGATAGTTCCGGTAAATGCATAGTGTGTGCATATCCCAATCCAGACAGGCTACCCCGATAAGAACTGTGTCTGCTCGCTCAAACGACTCTTAGATGCAAAAAAATTGGGAAGATGAATATGAAATTGGCTTGTTATCCAGATGATATGTACTCCATATCGGCTCTAAGGGAGCATTTCAATCAAGAATGGTTCCTTGACACTCCTCTATCTTAGAAAGATACAATAATTGGCCTCTAAATCGTTATCAGTTTCACTGTGCTATTGATTTGATAACAGATCTTTTGCAGAATGCGATTAATCGAGAACAGAGGACCACCAACGATGATATCTTGGTCAACACAGAAACAACCAATGCCAAGTTAAATCGACTACTGGAAAGCCAACAAAGTCAACGTCAAAGATGATATTAGAAGATTAGAATCTGCACTACTGTCAGAACTCAACCGTCAATTTGCGACCCTGCAGGCAAAATTAGAGAGTGAACTAATCGACCCAATGAAATTTATGACAACATCTGAGTTTAAACGCGAAGAACTCCGATCCGTAAAGAATACTCCTGAAACACCTTCATCGCAATTACTAAAAGTGTTGGTTGAGTACTCTAAGAAGATCAAAGACGACCACAAGAATTTGTTTTATTCTCACTCTTCCGAGTTACTGGATGAACTCATGGTTCTGAGATAAATAAATCGACGAAGATGGTTGAACTGGATAGATCCAAGATTTTCTTCGATTACTGTTTAACTAAAATTTTACTTGTTTTGAATACAAAACAAAGTTCCTATTTGATCATATATTAAATTCTATTTTATATTTTTATAGACCTTTCCTTGAATAAAAAACAAAGATTATTTTTAATTAACTTCATATACAAAGGCTCAAGCCAGGACTTGAGAAAATTTTTTTTTCCATTTCTGATCTCCTAATTTTTTTATTTATTGTTTCACACGCGGTGAAACAATTTGTTTTTCTTTACTCAGAACCTCTTAGCCTAAGAGCGAGAGGAATTTTCTTTAAAAACCTAAAATTTAAGGACGATATTCACCAATTGTTTTTGTTTCAATATTTAATTAGAAATATATTTTATAAATTAAATTGTTTATTTCAGTGATTTTTAAATAAAGTAACCTATACAAAAGTTAAGTCCTACATATCTTCATATAGCTCCACATATTTTGTTTTTCAAGAATGTAACAGAGTAATCTTTCCTGAAAAACTTGGCACTAAATTAAATTTGTAAATGAAAATGAATTTTCTGTGGTAATGAGTAATTTCAATAAGGACGAAGAAAGAAAAAATTGTGAGTCATTAGTAATCAAAAGAATAAACTTTCATTAATTCAATAAAAGGAGAAAGCAGAAATCAGCGAATGACTAATGTTTTCTTAAATTAATATCTTATTTATTTAATTACAATAGTATTACGACAAGAAAGCAATACTCTGCATTTGGTGGGATCAAGCAGGAGTTATTTATTACGATCTTGTATCACCGAATGAGACTATCACAGGAGATCGGCACAAACAACAATTATTTAAATTGAATACAGAAATTATGACAACACGGCCTGCAATAGGCAGTAATAGATGCGAAGTCATTCTATTGCAAAGCCAAATATCGCAAAATGTAGAAAAAACCCTGTTAAGATTTGTTTGGGAAATCATTGACTCTTTCTGATTATTACCTTTTCAAGTTATGCAACATTTTTGCAGATATACATTTCTCTAAATACGCAGGGTATAAAAATGAAATTCTGACTGAATTAATTCCAAGGAAAAAATGTTTTGTCGCAAAGGAATTCAGTTTTTATCAGAAAGATGGTTAAAAATAATCGAAAGTGAAGGAAAATGTTTTGAATAATTTATCTATTGTAAATGTTGTAAAATAAATGTTTTATCGGTTCATAAACGGTGGAAATTAATTAAAATCCCTGATATATATTTTTTTTTATTTTTAACAAATTTTTAAATTATACCCAAAAATTTAATTTTTGAAAATTATCATAATTTGGAGACTCACAATCAGAGAAACGTCCCTCAAAAACCTTAAAAGCCGAGCAAAAATAGTTTTTTCTCTACTGTTTTGTCATTTTTCACTTTAATATATATATTTAGTCTAAAAGAACTCGTCTCAAATTTTCTAAAATATATAATTATGTGAATTATAAAATCGGCTTTATGATAAAATAATTATAATTCTACTCGTAATATAATTCTTCTGGCTCAATCATACCTTTATGAATTATTATTAATATATATTTATAATATTGAATTTGTGTATTAAGTAAATTCTTATTTTTATATAAAATTTTATCAATAAATTCAGAAAAAATACTGAAAATTATAGAAACGATTTGAGATATATAGGAAAAAAATAAACCGGAAAGTAAGAATTACTTTTTTTATTCCTATTCTTAACATAATAATGGCATTAATAAGCATTATAATCATTAATAATAAAAATAATGAAATATTTTTTTAAAGATACCCCTATCGGTCAAAAAAGAAAATTCATAAGAAATTATTAAATTAATAAATTAAATTATTAAATTAATTCTTCTACCCTCAAACGACCTAATGAGAGAATCTTTTTGTGACAACTAATGCTACACGAATAATTATTTTCTCTTTTACGCAGAATTAGCAGCCACGTTAGATTAACGAGATTGTCGGCAGCATTAGGTTACAAGACCCTCGAGGAAGCCCTGAAAATGTTAAATCTAATTCAATCTTAGATCTAAGAGTTTTGATTTCTCGTATTCCATCATTTAATAGAGCCCCTAGAACTAAGAAGACCAAAATAAAAAATAAATAAAGTCTGAAAAAATTATTGTCATTTTTCGATTGAAAATTTTAAAATCAACTATTAACATTTGGAATTGTCTTAACAAAGTATGAGTACTACTTTTCTTCAATACGGCTAGTTTCTTAAGAATACCACATAGGAGAAGAACTTAGTTGACAAATATAAATGTTGAATAAGTACTGGACGTTTTATAAATTTTCTAGAAATAATCTATATGATCCCCTCCTTATACAACTAAATAAACGGGAAATTTATTAAAGCAACAGGAACATAACGCATTACGTAAACTAACTGACAATGGGACTCTTCCTATCATAATGCTATGCTGGATGGAATGTTAACGATATGATGTTCTCATGGCCTATGAATAAGTCGTAACAACAGATAATGAGTTGATACAATTAAATTAATTAGCACAAACTTAAGATTAATGGTACATATACATGGTATATGTAAGTAAAAGTTTTGATTTTAAAAACTTCTGCCGCTTTTATTATAGTGGTTAAGAAATTCATTAATTTAAAATCGTAATGTTCGTAAATAGTTTAAATTTTAAATATTTTAAATGAGTAATGGCTATTGAAGTTTACTTCACACTTATACCGCGAAAAATAAACCTTCTGATCAACATGGCAATATCGCAGTTATCCAGTCACGATCTAATTACAATCGATTGCAGATTGAAGGGAACTTAGTCCTGGACATGTTATACCAGAACGATGAACTTCTCGATGACTTTACAATGCCAATCCCAGTAGCTACCTCTGAGTTACTGACATAACACTGTCAATTGGGATCATCTCTCATAATAAATAAAATTATATAATTAGCTGGTAAATAATTTAAGTGAAAAATAAATTATTTTACTAAAAATAGATAACATAAAAAAGATTAAAACCATAAATAATAACTTTAGGATTTTAAAATAATTATTTATTTCTCATAAATTGTAAATTTTATTAGACAAGTTAGAAATATTATTAATCAAGTATTACGAGTAGCAATTAATTTTGCAGAAAAACAAAATGCATTTATTTTTAAGACAACACATAATTACATATATTACATATTATGTACATATTTCTTATCGTTAGCTATAACATTGGTCTAAATTTCTCGAAACTTGTGAATACCATTGAAAAGGAAATTTTTTTCTTCTTCAGACAGAGCCATTAATCAAGCCAAAATATGATTTCATCATATTTGCGAAAGCACTGTTCCGACACTCCATATGCCATCAATCTGAATAAATGGAAATCAAATGGCACCATGTCTGGTGAATATGGCGGATGAGGTAAGACTTCCCATCCAAGTTCTACATACGTATCCTTCACTGAATTTGCTACATGAGGTCGAGCATTGTCATGTAATAGAATAACTTTTCCACGTCTCTTGTCCAATTCTGGTCGTTTCTGCTTCAATACCATGTTCATTTGAATCAATTGTTATTTATATTCACCATTATTTAATAACTTATACAAGTCGACACATTTCTGGTCCCACCAGATACACAACCAAGCCTTCTTCGAATAGATATTTTGCTTAGCAGTCGAAATTGATGGTTGGCATGGATCAACCTATGATTTCTTCCATTCTGAATTATCAAAAAAAATCCATTCTTCATTGCTTGTAACAGTACGATGCTGAAACGAATATCTTCGGTGTCTTTCCATAATTATTTCACATGTTGTTTTTCGTTTTTTCATACTCCTTTCATTCAATTCATGAGGCATCCATTTTCCTTCAATTTGAATTTTTCCCATACCCTGTAGTCGATTGGAAATGGCGTGTTGGAAATTAACTACAAGCCTAATACTTGGTGAATTCGGTTTCACAATATTTTTAATTTTATTATTTTTCGAGATTCAGAGAAACATTTTTTGTTTTTAACGCATTTACACAGAGAAAGGTAGTTTATAAGGAGTAATCCAAGTTTCCAAAATGAGTAGAGTTTGTTTTTTTATTCAAAATAATTTAGTTTGAAAGTAAACCAATTTTAAAATAAAATTATTAATTGTTCCTATAATCCAATATGTTCTCACAATCATTTTAATTATTGAATTCACTTGTGTTAGGTATTTAGGTATAACCACCCAAAGATTTTAATTTTTAAAATTAAATAAATTAGGTTGATCCAATAATAATGAAGAAAATAATAAAAACTCAAGAGTGACGTTTAATTTGCAGAGACGTTAAAAATAAAAATTTCAATTGACTAAAGATGATCTGAAAGAAAAAGATCGAAACATGTATCAAAGTAGTATTATGATAAATAACTTTTTACTTTCAGAATTGTTTATTAAAAATCGTTTATTTAAAAAATTTATTGGTTTATTATTATATATGTATATATCAATATACATTATATCGTTATTTCATGCAACTATTGTCATTAAAAAATCATGGAAATGGTAAATTGTCTTTAACACTTTCACTATATCGCTTGACGACATATTTTCAAAACTAAGTCTTACGACTAATATTTTAAGCAGTTTGTATCAATTTATGATAGATTTCAGAATAGTGTTGGCCTTTATGGTACATTGTCTGTGTTATTTGGTTAAAGGATAAGGATGCTTTACAACTTACTACTTTTAATCTCCCCAAAATTATCAATAATTTCAGATATTAAAAAACAGCATCAACATTCCTATGATGCTCTGAAAATCAATTTTCTTTGAACGTATTTTTGCCTATATAGTTTAAATACAAGCTCTTTCTTACAAAATAATTAAAAGTAATTAAGAAAATAATAAACAATTAAGTTAATAAAAATAATTATGAAATAATGAAAAACGACAGTAAACGCAGTAGCGGTTAATATTTAGAATAAATAGCACCAGGTGTACTCTTGTTTAAATGTTTATTTAATTTTAATGTTTAATTTAATTTATTTTTAGATTCCTATATAACAATTTAGTTAGTCATTTTATCTCATTTTTAGCTAATATTTGATTATATTTAGCAATAAACGATATCCAGATAATCAGTGGTAGGTAATAATCTTGTTCTTGTGTTCTGACCCGTTTAAGACCAAAATATTTATTAAATTTAAAATTTTGCGGTTTATTAAATTTACATTTGATTAGTTTAAACAAACACCAGAATGGTGCTATTTTATGTAAAACTAATCGGCAGTAGCTTTTGTTACCATAAAAGTAAAAAATAAAATAGGGTAAATGTTTAAGTTATGGAATTTGTTTACTTGGGTTACTAAGTAATCATGATCCTTGGACAAAAACGACTATAAAAGGACGTGAAGATAGGATAAGTTACAAAAATAATAAAGCAATAAAACTATTCAATAACGACTCAAAAAAATTCATAATTAATTCGTAATGTAAATCAAAAATGCTGAGGATGTAATACTATTCACAGAACTATAGTATAATTAATATTTCATTCGGAATATAATATTTACAACTATTTTATAGATTTTGATGAAACCAATAAGTATAAGTTAATTATTTCATTGACAGTAATAATTTATTAAGTATTGCCTTAAATAATTTCTTATTAGGATAGTATTTAATAAAAATTATTTTTTATTTTAAACCAACCATATAATTAATTTCAATTTAATTAAATACTCGATTTTCCTTCATGAATAAACAGATTATATATTAGAAGGTTCTATAAATAATAAATCCTAAATATATACACGGGAACCAACATTACTCACTCGATCGAGAATCAACTAATTAAACCGAATTACTAAGGAATTATCTAGCTTGTCCTTAGTAAAGTTTGAAGTCACCTCAATGTGAATTGAAGTTTATCACCAAATGCATTTGTCAGTTACAAAATAAGTCTTAAAAATCTTATTTTGAGTTATTTTGTTGTGTAATAAGTTATTACTACATATGACTATCAATAGCAACAAAAGAAAAACGCATTAATTTTTAAAAAGTTGATGCAATTGTTTTAAAAATTTGAAGTTAAGTTGCATTATGTTTATAATTCTTGGATCAATTTTAACATTACTGACGCATTTGTTTAAATTATTTTTTCAAGGTTTTTTTATTTTGATTTTTAATTTTAGATTTAGTTATTATTTAAATTTTAGAAAAGATTGACTTAATATGGTTATTTACTTATTCCAAATCTAGAAAGTTTTTGGAGATTTAAAATGAAGAATCATGAAAATGATGACTTGCTATTTTAATAATTTAATTGAAATCATTGTGCTTAATTTTTATTGTGAGATTAGATCTATACCTAAGACTTTGGAATCTATATTTTTATTGATTTCGATAGCTAACTTTAAATAAACAAATTGGAAAATTAGAGTAACTAATTCGACAATTCTGATACGAAGTTAGGGAAGCAGTTTTGGATATTTTAAATAAAAGACGACTAAATGTTGATATAATTAACCAAAAGTGAGTGAACCTATTAAAAAGAACCTATTCAGAAGGATGTATCAGATAATATAGACAAACACAGATGCAAATACCAGAGAATAACTAGTACCAAGGAAATTTCTTTCAAAACATATTTAAACACAAATAAAAAATAAATAACATTTAAATTAGTGCTTCCTAATTGTATTTTGGCATCGTCCACTACGTTATATTATATTATAATGACTGCATTGCACACTGATATAAATTTGGGAATATTTGCTACCATCTAGTAACACTCGAGATGTAATGTTACTGTTGAATTAACACTCTGGTTAGTAATGATAAGAATAGAAATACCTATGTTAAGTTCCTAAAAGTGGCTGATTTTAAGTTAAAAATATCGATAATGGGCTTTTAGGTCACTCAACAAAACGTATATTACTATCAGAAGGATTTATGAGGTGTTATTCGAGTAGTAATAAATATCATTAGAAAAATTTTTTCTTATAAAATTCTTTTCTCTATCAAAAAATAAGTTATAAGAAACTGTTTAATGATTGCCAAATATTCTATCCAATAATTTATCAATCTCAATATTTTAAATTTTCAGTATATTTATTATCTTGTTTGTAATTATTATCCAATTATAGAGAAAAAATCAATTATTTTTTTATCATTTTGTGGAGACTCAAGAAAAACTGAACTATTTAACAATTTTTTATCTTCAAACTTTTATTTTTTGATTTGATTTTAATAAAAATATTAAGTATTTTTATCTTTGTCACTTGTAAAAATAAGAATCCTTAAAAAATGAATAAAATTAAATCCTAACAATTATTATTTTATAATTATCATTACTATTATTAATTAATTATTACACAATGAAAATATATAAAAACAAACAATTGTACATAAAACTAAAATTAGAAAATACTAGATTTTTAAAAATAGAAATCTAGCAAAAAATATACAAATCTAAATATAGAAATAATTTAAAACAAAAAATCAAAAAAGGAAATAATTTAAATACAAAAATAAAATTAACATTAGAAAAAATAATATACAAGGTCAATTCGAAAACCAAAATATGAACAAAAATATTCAAGAACAATTCACACACAGTTCAACACGAGACGTCAATTCGGAAAATAGACACAAAAACCTTTGGTAAAATAACAATACAATAACAGTTCCTGTCAACAAGTTCGACTATTTAAATCCGAGCTACCAAACAATTCAAAAAGACCAAACAATTCAACTATCAAAACAGTTCAGCTACCAGACAATTCAGTTTCAGAATAATCCATTGTAGAACCAATTCAGTTACCGGACAATTCATTTACTAGTTTACAGTTTATGGTCTTTGCAAGCAGTAAATTTATTTAATTATTATTAATATTTTTAATTATTATTATTTCATTTATTATTTCTGGTAAACTATTACGGTTTACACAGATTATCTAAATTTATCTTAAAATCATCCACTCTTCCGATAATCACTATTTTATAGGATTATCTTCATTTTGTTTTCCCATTTTTCTTTTTTTGTTTGTGATTTGCACAACAGTTTGGGTTGGCAAATCATCTCAGGACCTTACCACAAGTTACAGGATAACTGTGTAAGGATTTAAGGATTCTTGTTTAAAATCCCCTTGTAAACTCACATTTTTACAAATAAAAATATTTGTATTTGATTTCAGTTGTTTTCATTTATCCTATTTTGTTCCGAATTACACCCCATAAAGCCTTCTGATATTCACATACGTTTATGTTAAGTAACCTATAAGCCCTTATTGATTTTTATAAGTTAAATTTAGTCACTTTTAGGGAAACTTAACAATTTCATTTGCCTGATTTTATTTTAAAATCTAAAGTCTTTGATAATGGTTTAGGGAAAGTCAAAAATTGATGTCAAGGTAAAGTTGCAAGCTATAGAAATGTATGAGGATGGGGTTGAAGTCGACAAAATAAGCAAGAAGTTTGGTTACAGTTGTAATACGATTCGGTATTGGATAATGAGAGGAAAAGACTCGTTTATTGCACTCATTAATTTTAGGAAACCCAATAAAGTTTCAAATTTAAATAAGCTTAATGCAATCGAACTTGTCAAAGAAGGAGAAAGTAAAAGTCAAATAGCACAGTTATTTAATGTTTGTTCACAATCGGTTAGAAATTGGGTGAGAAAGGAAAATACAATACAAAAACAAGTAAATACGTACGTTTTAACTTAAAAGTATTTTGTAACAGATTTATAAAAAAATATATTTTAGTGAAAAAATTTTGTTATCTTAGTTTATCGCTTAAAAGTTTATTTTGCAATCGATTTTTACTAAAGTTGTCACTCAAAGTTTAACTCCGTTCATATACACACTAAAGCCTTCTGAGTTATAAGCAGTTTATGTTAAGTTGCTCAATCACAATTCTCAAAGATATTTATTTGTAAATCCACCGTTTATAGCAAACTAAACACTTGTAAAAATATATAACACCTCTTTCTCCACATCCTTTAAATTAAAGAATAAAAGGGTTTGGAGATTAGAACTTAGTCATACAATAATTATTGAATTAAAGAAAGATCTCAGCTCTTGAAGAATGTTTTAATTTAGGAAATATCATTCGATTCCAATGTGATCCTTGAAGATGGTATTTCTTTTTGAAACAGACAAGAACCAAAGTCAAAGATATCCAGTCGGTGTCGCTTTTGGTGAACAAATTGGTTACGTCAGTGAATCAAACTTCTACGAACCACGTAGTTGAGAAAGCCAAGAGCAAAACCTTCCCTCACACATATCATATGATACTTTTTGAACATTGTATTTTAATTTTTAATTTTAGTTTTTAATTTTTTTAATAATTAATCGAGGAAATGGGGATTTCCCAGAAGCATCACTTTTCGTCCGAGTGACTTTATTTAAATTATATAGACATTTATTTTTATCGATTTCAGCAAGGTGAAGGAATTCATTTTTGGTATCTGTAAATTCAATAATTTATAAATAAAATTAACAATTCATTCGATTAGTAATTGTTTAACCTTCTGCGTTCTGTTACCGAGGAACTCAATAATAGTTTCAGCAAGTCAATAAATATGAAAATAAATTATACTTTTTTTATAAATAATAATCCTTTTCTAAAATTATTTACAGTTTGAATCAAAGCAATAAAGGTAAAATAATCCACAAAAATAATGATAAAAAATAACACTTCTATGTATTTTTTAATTAATTATATAAATTATTGCATTTTATCATTATCATTGTATCATGCACATTGTGTGTCTAAAAATTAATTAATGTTGAAATTTTAATATTTTTTATTATTGTTAATATTATGAAATTTTAAAATCCTGTTCCTGAAATTTGTAACTTTAAAATAGAAATTAAATAAATTATTAATAGCAAAATTTCATAAATAGTACTACTATCAATAGAATAATTGTCTAAAATATAATCTATGATATTTATTTAAATTCATGAGAACTATATGTTGCTTCGAAAAGAACTAACATTTTTATACGTTAATATAAAATTTATTTCTGCAGAATTGAATTTTTTGAAATTAAAGGCATTGAGGTTATTTGTGAAACAAAACATTTGATATAAGGTTGTCTGGGTCTTGTCAAAATTCTTATTGTTATTTTGGCAGTTTTATTGGGAAACTTCAACAATTGTGTTTTGAATTTCCTCTTTCAGGTCATCAATGGTTTGGAATTTGTTGATATATACATAATCTTTAGGATAATTCCAAAAAGAAATCTATCAGTGTGAGATAGCGAGACCATTAAATTTTCTTTGTAATAATTTCATGGTTTCCTTAGCAGTAGGCATGTTGCACCGTCTTGTTGAAACCACATATCACCGAAATTCATATGACTAATTTCATGCTAAGTTGATAATCATTTCTTGATAATGATTTCCAATAATAATGTCTTTGCAATTTCATGTGCAAAAAACTGCTATTGAATTCTGTAGTCCAAAATTCACACGAAATAGTAACGACATAATAATAATATTTCTCCCACTGGAAAGACAGAAATTTGCTCTTTTTCTAAATATGCTTTTTTCAAAACACCACAAAGTTGTGCATGTTTTAACTTTACTTCTACATATTGCTTGATTGTGTAATTTTCAATATTTAAATCTTAATATTTATTGATATCAGTAAAACAAAAATAATCTTTCAACTTTTAAATCAAAAACCACTGACGTCAGACGAGACATGGATCTCTTTCGATAACCCTAACAACAAAAGACAATGGTTGAGCGTAAATCAGAATCCAGTAACAGTCCCCAAAGCTCCAATTCAT
>JBBMKC010255321.1:0-10128 GCA_037834085.1 Bipalium vagum | reverse complement strand
TCACAAAATTGAATATCAGTCTTTGGAATAGGGTTTCGAGGTTTTGGTCGTATTGGTCGTTGGTCGTAGTCTCCACATATTAATTTATTGAGAATGGAATTTTAAGTATTATTGTTTTAAAAAGAATTCAAATATATACATACAGTTGAGTCTCGATATAAAGAACCTGTGTGAAATAAATGGTTGGCCGCACATTATATATATACAAAATAAACTTTGATACAGCAAATTTTCGATATAACGAAATTTTATGAAACATTTAAATTTACATAATATGTATACTTCGATTTACGAAACTTTGATATACATAACGAAGTAATTTGATCGGTCCCTTGAAATTCGTTATATCGAGACTGAACTGTACAATATAGTTCAAGCTATGACTGATTTTTTTGATATCACAGCTAACATGACTACCAACACCAGAGAATTCTTAGCCGAATCACTCAAGCCAGAATTATTTCGGAGATCAGATGATGTCGATAAGTTTCTACACAAGTGTAAAAACTATTTCGACATTTCAGTATTACCCAAAAACGTTAAAGAGTTAACCGTCAGGATTGATGGGAAACGAACTTCGAGAGAAGTATGTATTAATTGTTTCAAAGACCGATTATGAAGAACGAATGAGAAAGGCATTCGGGAAAATAAAATCAATTTTTCTATAAATACGAAATTGATACAACTACAAATTTTATTTAATATATATTGCTGAAGATTTAGAAATGCCTTTAAAAGTTTTAATGAAAGTTGAGATTACTGATAAAAGAATAAAATCTGAAAATCCTCTATTTATTAACTATTAAAATACAAATCAAAAAGAAGTTCGTTGAGTTAAATATTTAAAAAGCTTTAATTTCGATTCGTATGGTTTATCTTCACGATAAATTTAAAGAATATGTGATAGAGTATAACAAATTTGATATCCAAATTGAGACAAACTTAGGTTATTGAGGACAATTAACTATATTTGTTTCATGGAAACTTTTTTAATGAAGAGAGATTTGGACTTTGCTCAGATATATCTTCAAAATATATTAGAGGACATAAAACATGTTTTTAATAAAAGTTTAACTTTAAAAATGGATAATAATTTTACATATTTTTAAATTTCATTATTTTTGCGATGATTATATAAATATAAATAGAAATAGAAAATAATTTTTAAAGAAATAGAAATAAAACTTGAATTAAAATACAAAAAGTTTTTCTTGATTCACTGAAAAATCGCAAATTAAATTAAAAGATTCAAATGAAAAATATTTTAAATTAGTTTAAAAACACAAGATAGATAAATCCAAAACTAAAAAATGATTGAAATTTATATAATAAATAGAATCATGATTGATTGTAATATTGTTGAAGGAGAATTTTATAATGGTAGAAAAATCATATTTTTCGATTTTCCTTCGAAAAATGTTAAAAGTGGATCTAGAATTATTGAAGCATCAACATTTCCAATTTACTGTCCTATAATTACACAAAAAATTCATGAAATAAATTTAGAATATTTGATAACAAAAATGAACTAATATATTTTAATGGAGAAGAAATAAGTTTTACTATTCATTTCAAATAAGTTTGAGTTAAAAGATTTTAAAATTTTATAAAAAAGGATAATCTTTATTTTGATAGTGAAATAAAATTTAATCATCATCCTAATTTATCACAAATTTTTATTATCCTAAAATTTTCATAAATTTTTACAAAGTTTCTTCGTTTGTCATTATTGACAATCATTACATCTTCATTGTCCTTTCATATTATTCTTTCCAAATTTTAAATACAATATCACTAATTAAATATGCTAAAAATAGAGATTATAAAAAATATTAAATTATGAACTTTTACTTTCAACCATTGCTGTATCATTCGCTACACCATTTCTGTCATTATGAGACATTTAAGCAATTTAACAATCAATACTATTTTAAATCTATAAATGTTATGAACAAATCTAATAAAATTCTAGATTTTTCTGGAATATGTATGATTACGAACTCAGAAAATTTTTATTTGTTTATATAATATTTATCACTGTGTGCAATTTAAAGATTTTAAATGTTTGCTGCATTTATCGCAGGAAAATTAGTAAGTCTTTAATTTTTTTCAATAATTCTTATTAAGTATAGGTGCAATCTGATTTTCAACAAATATCTGAAACTCAGTTTGCATTAAATTTCAATTCATTAGATAATTTAAATCATGTCGTCGTATTTATGACTGGACAAATACCGTTTCCTGAAGGATATGGTGGAGCAGGTTAATAATAAAAATTAAAATATAAACTACTAATTTGTTGCTTAGTTTATTTTGGAATGCCAGAAAGTGGAAATATATCTTGGCATTTTCTAGGTGTGATTTGTAATGAAAAACCTTCGGCAATATATAAAGTTAACAAACTAAAGTCCAGTTCGTCAATAAATAGTCCTTTCTTTATTCAAAATGGGTCTGGAGATGGAAATTTTGCTCAATTAGGAATCTCTATTGAGCCTCTAAATATGTTATCACAGATGGTTCCATCCGAAAACACTCAGCTTAGTACTTTGGACACTTTTAGCCAATTTACCAGCTATATGATGAATAATCTGATCAATTATATGGGTAGTTTTGCCAATAATAATCAAATGATTCATATGAACACAGTTCAAAGATGGTTTGAACAATTTCAGCAGAAAATGTTGCAGAATCCTTACTTTTGGAGATAATGAATTTTATTGTCATCAATTTTTGTTCAAAATTTGCGATAAATTCGATTAGTTTGCAAAAGATATTTTTTCTGTTTCATTTCGTTCGGTCAGAGAGTTAAATATATATTTAATACAATAAACAAGTTATGATTAAATAATTCCAAGTTTTACGATTTTTGATGTGACTACTTCATCCATCTAAATGTTTTTTTACCTCAAAACGAAACCATTACAGTTAATTATAATGTTATAATTAAAATATCAAATATTTAGCTAAGGAATCAGTATCTGTCTGGTTTGTTAATACTCTTATAATGAATTTATAAATACCACAGATATAGGATTTACAAAGTTCTGGGTTGTAAATAAGTAATCTAAATATTCCTTATATCTCTATACGTTATAAAATTAAATTTTTAGTCAATTTTTTTCCATCAGTTTTGCATTTTGAGACTTTTTAAATAAGCCAAAGTTCGAAAATGCGACGTTCTTTTATAAACTATTCAGTTCTAAATTACAAAAAATTAATATCTATTTTTAGTATCATTGTTAACTGAAAATAATATGTTAAATTTTAAAAATTATTAATCTTTTATTGATCATTAGATAATTTTATTTCATATGAAATCATATTTGACTTAAGAAATCATTTTAAATATACATTAATATACATTAAATTTTAAAAATTATTAATCTTTTATTGATCATTAGATAATTTTATTTCATATGAAATCATATTTGACTTAAGAAATCATTTTAAATATACATTAATATATATCAAACAATTGGAAAGATTACTGACGAATATAAAATAATAAAATCACTATTTTTCAATACCTAAAATTTTAATTTTTTGATTAGTAAGTTATATAGATGAAGTACTAAGTAACCTCTCTATAGGCATCTTTGCTTATTTCAGTAGCGCGTTATTTCCACTATTATTCTCAGTGGTCTTCTTTAAAATAACATTCGGTGCCCATCTAAATGTGTGAAGACAAAAGGGATGAGTTGATAAATTTAAAAACTTTATTTGGTCCGTTATTCAATACTCCTGTATTTTAATTTAGTAAATGCGATTTACATAAAAAATTTATTAACATGCTTAGAATTGATTTTAAGTGATTATAAAAATGCATGAATCATTAAATATATGAAAAATTTGATTTACAATTTAAATATAAGAATTGTCATATATGATTCCCATAATCTACGTAATCTAAATTCCTGCTTATGCCAGTTCATCCAAATCTTCAAACTTCAGTCTACTTTTTTTACAATAACTCTATTTTCAACCTTGCTTGTCTCTTTTCTATCTGACAGAGTTATTTTGTATATTGGTGGCATAGTTGATTCGCACTCAAAAATCTTTGATTTCGCTTCTTTTTCCAGCATAATTCTAGTGACTGAATAGTTCATTTGCACATTATTCTGATCTCCTCAAGTGGAAATTTACTACCTCACTTCTTCCATCATTCTGGCAAATGCTCCTTGGTATGGTAAAAGCATAGGCGCTATTAGTTCTATATTGCTTATTATTATAGCAAACCTCGTCCGCAGCAACTCCCGATGTAGCTGACAATAGTTACCCACAACCTCATGGTACATTTCCATCATTGACTGTTTAAAAAAGTTGTATACAAAATACAATTTCGTATTTGAGAAATCAGACAGCTTTACATCAGGTTTGATTAATTTATTTGCTGTAACGAAATTGTTTAAATGAAAAATTGGCATTTATTAAATGATTCTTTTCAGGAGATGGAAGTGCAGGAATTTATTATTATAAATCAAAAGTAAAATATTGTTGTGGTTTTTATAATAAAGACTTAGATTTATTATATTGTTAGTTCGTTCTTCATAAGGGTAGAAAATATAACACTTGAAGGTCAAAAAGTATTTATTCAAACAAATCAATAATAAATAACATAACTCCGCCGTTGGACTAGATTATTGGTATTTCTTCAACCACTCGATTCTCCTTTAATTTTGTTCCATCTAGACTACTAAGTTCGAACTGGTGTGGCGATATAAATTTGGTTATCTTATAGGGGCTTTCGTACTGGAATTCATTTTTCTTTCTGTTTTGCGGTTCCCTTCTTCGCAAATTCTAAATTCCCGCTAACCTCTCTGTCCTTCTCAAAAACACTCATTTTGTCAGCTGTCAAATCTAAATTCCTCTTCACCTGAGCTGTGATCTCTGTTTCTGGAATGACAGTCCCATTCCTTCCCAAATACAATGTTGGACGGTGAGAACTTCTGGGTGCTTTGCTGAGTTGCGTTGATACTGAATTCTATTCTTGGAAGTATTTCAGACAAGTTTCTTTCTAAGCAACCTCCCTTCAGAGATGAAGGTCAGCGTGTCGCGGACAGTTCTAATTATTCTTTCGACTAATCCATTGGATTAGTGTTGATACGGAGAGCTGAATTTGTGGTTAATTTCCAGATCTTTCAATTTTTGTTGTAACCAAACACTCGAAATTATTTCCGTCAAATATCTTACAAAGCCAACAAATAAAAGATCGGACTGTTGTTTTTTCCTGATCCTGTCTAGCCGTCCATCCGCGTAACCCATATGGCTAATGCATCTGGTCATCGGCTTTTCAACTTTGGCTTGTTCATTTTTTGTCTGACACTGAGCACATACAATCGGTTTTGACGATATTTTGACCCAGCTAAGAAATCGAGCAACATCTGCATATCAGGAATTGGAAAAGTGTACTTCTTTGTAATGGCATTGACTCTTCTAAAATCAACGCACATCAGAATCGAGTCATCTTTTTACCTGACTAACACCGAATTCCATGCACTCTTGCACTTGGACACGACTCCAGCGGCCATCAGTTGAGATACCATCACGTCCACCTTTGCTTCCAGATGCATCGGCTGCTTTCTTGGTTGTTATAAGATTGGTGTGCCTGTTACGTCAATGTTATGTTGAACTAACTTTGTATGGCCAATGTGAGTGAGCTTGTTTTCTATTCTTATATAACTTGGCCCGACCCCTAAATTTCTTAACTTCAATTTTCCGCTTTGTTATTAGAGCTTCTTTAAAACCTGTGCTCTTGGCTCTTTTTCCTAAGAAATCAGCTAAAATTTCATCTCTGGATAACTCGGAGTCCAAGACCTTATCCAGCAGATTTCGAACTATGATTTCAAAGGTTGTAAGCCTTTCATCACTATCGTCTCAGAAGTCGAATTAGTGGTAAAAGTCTCCTGAAATCAAGCTTTTGCTTCCACTTTTGTAGTCGTCTCTGTCTTAAAATTTCGCCACAAAATTGCAGCCTCATCGGACAGCATGAGATTGAATAATCCATTGAGGCATAAGTCATTAAGTTGGAGCCATTCTTCTATATCTTTGAACCATCGTTCGGCATCACTTGAACTTCGTTCATTGAATCGGCGAACATCAAAGTTTATTAAATCTTGGGCTTTACTCGGCAAAGCATTCATAATTATTTTCTTGTCTTGTATCCTTGTGACAACATTGACATTTCCGGTGTGGTCGCCAGTTAGTTCTTTCTTCATACTGCTGAAAAATATAACACGTGAATGTCAAAAAGTATTTATTCTGTTGGGTTAGCCAAGGACACATCCCTGTAAACCCGTAAAAGAATATGCTAGAGACCACAATAGGGCTTAGATTGGTTATTATCAAGTAATTATTAAGACCGCAAAAGGGTCAGAAATAAAATAATAATTAATTAATTAATTAAAAAGTATATTCAAACAAAAAAAGGCAATTAATTATTTCCAAAAGGGATCTAATTTTGACAATGGCGAACCTAAATTGCCAAGATTAGATCAGGGTCCGCAAGGAGGGACCGATTTAGAATTATCAAGCTAAAATGGGAATTGACATTCCCCATTGATAAAGCTGGTCTACGATTGATTGGTCTTCTGATCAGAATAGTATATAAGGAGATGAAATCCTCAGTGGATTGCCATAAAATTCTCTGAAAGAAATTTTCGTGACTACGATGTATTCGACTACGATGATATTTGTCAGAAAAAGACTACGAGGATATTTGTCAGAAGCAGGATACGAGACATTCGACGACGAAATATTCGAGACATTCATCAAAAGGTTTTTCGTGATTCTTTATGCTCTCTATGCGACAGGAGCTCACGACGAGTCCTGTGCTGTTAGGGGATTTCTGCGCGGACCGGATTGGGCTCAGCTAACCACCCTTTGGACCTGTCGTCACAAGTGATGAGACTATCTTGACTTTGTTTTTTTTCTTTTCTTTTTAAATTAATCCTTACTGACATTTAATTAATATTGTTATTTAATTATTTGATTTTAGTTTAATTGATTATTATTGACGTTAATTTCAGTGTGATTGATTGCAAACATTTTATTGATCATTTGAAACATTTTGCTACTGTTTGTATTGTTATTTTAGCAATAAAGTGTTGTTCGTAGTTGTTTGATTCATTCATTTGCGTACACGTATAGGCGTCAGTAACTTTGCGAGCTAAGTGTTACAACAGTGTTCATAGTTATGTTGGGTTTACCCAAGACAACCCCCCGGGGAAAAACAAGTAAGAAAAACCACAAATAAAGTATAAATATTAATAATAATATTATTATTATTATTATTAATTAAAATTAATTAACACTTGAAAAGTAATTTAAAAATTCCCAGAAATTTTATTTTGGAAATACTTAGGAAATAAAACAACCCTCAAAAAATAATTTTTATTTTTAAAGAAGCCTAAAAGAGGTATTTTATAAATAATAAGGATCATCATAAAATAATTTTTGGGGAATTGTTAGGGAATTTTAGAATTTTAAGTACAATTTTGAGAATATCTCAAGAATATTTCCCAGATGAAGATCAGTTCTAAACAGTATATAAGCAAAGGGATTCCAGTCTATTTTCAACCCTCAGAAAATGTGCAGCTTAAACTTATCAGAGTCTTATTGATTATCAGAATCTTATTGATTAGCAGAGTCTTATTGATTGAAATCAGACTACTATTAATTCACAAGGTAACGACTATTGAACAAATATTCTAATGCCAGGGCTATGTTTAAAATTCCCCATCAGAGGATTATCGGTGAGCAACCGTTAGGGCTTAGACAATAGCTCGGGAGTTTTAACGAAAATTAAATTGTAAGATTTTTCCTTTTCGTTTTATCTTATTATTTTATTCTGATTAAATACATTGATTAATATGTAATATTTTATTGTAATCAAAATTTTGAAATTTTTTTTAATTAACAATTATTAATATTGATTAAATAGTATTTGATTAAACGTTCATTCTGACTATTACATTTAATTCATTCTTTATAATTATTTTTGTGTTGTGTTTAGATCAGATAGTGTAAGGGTTGTGTAACATTTCAGACATTAGTTGTAATCCCAGACTATTACTTATCTTTTGTATTTCCATGTATTTTTGTGTTTGTGTGGTATAAATACAAGTGTTGCTTTACTGATTGTTTTTATTTGCACCACCTAAGAGTTGGAGTCAGGTATAAATTTGATACACTAAATAGTGAACAGTTAGATAATATCGTAACAATTCAAACAAATCAATAATAAATAACATAACTTATATAAAATATAAAAATACATAAAAGAAATATTTGATGTTGATTGTAAAATGTATGCAAGAGGTCTTCATTAGCCATTTTCATCTACTTGGATTATTAAAAAAGGTGGCAATGAAATTGCTGGAAAGAACACCGGGAAGATTCATAGGATGGCCAGAAATATTGGAATATGTATCTTATTTATGGGTATTAATGATCGTCCTAGCTGCACATTTTTCCATAATTGAATTAAATTCTGCTATTTTAAATCCAAATGCTCTGAGTAATTGGTAGCTTTGTGGGATCCACGAACCCCCTGCTCCGATTATAAATGTTCTGATATCATAGTACCAGCGATGAAAGGGAATCTGAATTTGAATCATGTTCTTTATGATCCATTGAATTATGTCATGTTTTGTTATATTTAAACATTAGTAAATTTCCTTAACCATTCATTAAAAATAAACAATGATATACTCCACATAGTGACAGGTTCCAGTGAAAATGCTATTTGATTTTTGTGAAAACATGGATTAATAACAGTCGTCGGTAATATATATTTTGTTTAATTTAAACTAATAACGTATTGTTAATTTTTTTAGATTATTGTGAATCATATAAGACAGAGGTGAAGGAATCTCCGTCGAAAAAAGACGGGATTTTCTGGCTTTGTATTAATGTTAAATGTCCCGACTACTCACGGTACTATTGAATCCGGTTGAAATCCTTTTTTCTAAACTTTCAATATCCGTAAATAAAATTGTATATTTGATGTATTGTTAGTGGATGGAGTGACTCCAGAAATGTGCTATACAAGACAATGGTTTATCCGTTTCAGTAATCAGCCACTTTTATGCTCTAACAGGTGAAAATTGAGTTAGTTTCCTAAAAAGAAATCCAGTTTTACTTGGTGGCAAGGGAAGAATTGTACAAATTGACAAATTCTTTATTTTTAACCTTACTAAACGTTAGAATTGGAAATCAAGTCAAACTTCCTTAGTTAGTACTGTGAAGCGCATTTTGAGAAAGTATAGCTTGTTCGGAAGAATTGCAGCGAAGAAACCATATTTACTTTTCTAAATGAGCGACACATTAAGAATCGCTTAAAGTGGGACTGAGATTATAGCAACTGATTCCTTCGTTTTGGAATGAGGTGATTTTTACTGATGAAAGCCGGGTAGAACTGTTCTCTAGAAGAAGAGAATACGCCCGCACACCGCAAGGATCCAGATATAGTCCAAAATATACCACTAATGTTTTTTACTGATTTTTTTACTAAATTTTACTGATGTTTTCGTCTTGTATTAAAAAAGACTTAAAAATTGATGTTTTTGAAAAATTCGGTTTTTCTACATTTAAAAAAATAATGCTTTTGAAATTTTTGATTGGAAATATGTACTTCAACATATTCTCTCATGTAGGTAAATAAAGACTGGATCAAAGTACTTTTAGTATTATATATTCATCATTTTATGAAAATAATGGCGGTGGCCCCAAAAATATGGGCGGCATTGTATATATGTAAGTGTTTGCTTGGTTCGACGCTTACTACGAAATCTAATCTAGAAAATATAAAAATGCTAACTTTATTAATATCGGTTAGAACTGGGCTCACCAACTACGTCAAAGGTAATGTAACAAATAGGTGTTCTAAGATACGAATAAGTTCAATTAAAATAACTAAGATGACACGTATTTCGTTTACAAAAATATATTTTGTATAACAATTACAAATCTTTATATCACAGTTATTATAATATCAATAATTAATTAATGTCTTCGTGGTTTTGAAGACAAAAATACGTATTCTGTCGCCTAAAGCGAAGCAGAATCGATTTAGCAAGAAAACAAATAAAAGAAATAAGAAAATGATTAAAACGACGTACTGCAGAGTAT
>JBBMKC010255310.1:0-10129 GCA_037834085.1 Bipalium vagum | reverse complement strand
TTGTCGGAAGACCCAAAATTTGTTGCTGTTGTCCGAAGATTTTCAAGGATTCCAAATTGTAAATTCATATCTATGCCATCTATGCGACAGGAGCACACGACGGGTCCTATGTGGTTAGGGGGTTTCTGAGCGGACCAGATTGGGCTCAGCTAACTACCCTTTGGACCTGTCGTCACAAGTGGTGAGAGTATCTAAATTTTATTTCATTTATCTTTCTTTTTAATTAACGTACAGACACTTATTTGATATTGACATTTAATTATTCATTATTATCATTTGATTTTCAGTGTCATAACAATTGATTTTTCTTTTGTGTAAAAACTTTTGATTACAGACATTTACTGATTATTTGAAACGTTTCGTTTGTATTGTTATTATAGTAATAAAGTGTTGTTCATAATTGTTTGATTCATTCATTTGCGTACACGTATAGGCAAAGTGAAGGGGTCAGTAACTTTGAGAGCTAAGTGTTACGACAGAGTTCTTAGTGAGTTAATATCGTAACAGTACCTTAAAAGTTCAATATTACAAGTTTTACCTATTATATTTTGCTTTTTAGTCTATGCAAAGACTTGTTTAAATAATATATTTCATATCAAAAGTACGACTTATTCCGCGAAAATCCAGGAAAAATATCACTAAGGAATTCAATGATATGGTAATTTCCTTAGGAAATGATAAAACCAATACCATAAAAAAGATTTGATTATTAACGGATTTACATATAGAAACTGTATCCGGCATTTTAAAACAGAATGGGTAATGCACAGAAATTATTCCTGCTGGGATTAAACGCATGCAAAACACATAAACTAAAAATGCAGTTTTAAATGATGTCGATCAAACTATTTTCAATTCCGTTTCGTGTGAAAATAGCTATATCCAAAAAGATCTGCAAGCCATTGTCCGAGCACAACACAGCATCAATTTATCCCAACCAGTAACTTGCAGGAAATTAAAGAAAACGAGTCTTACCAGAAAACGTCTTACTCAAGTCCCAATCGACAGAAACGCTGAAGAAAAAATTAATGGTCGCGCGATCTATGCAGCCGAAAAAGAAATGATTTCTGATGCAAATTTTGTGTTTTTAGATGAAACGCGATTTATTGAACATACCCGTTACTCGTCTAAAACTTCCAAGGCTTATATCACTCTTTCACCAAACAGAAAAATAAACAATGGTGTATTATGTATGATTAATATTAATGGAATTGCCATACAAAGTTAAACAAGGAACATATAATACAGATATCTTTAATAAATTTTTATAAAGTGATATCATTCCTTATTTTAATGCAAATCCAAATATTAGTGGACAATGCACGGTTCCATAAATCTGCTAATGTGTTAAACTTTTTATGATCTCATAATGTTAGCGTGAAATATTGAGCTGCCTATTCTCCATAATTAAGTCGAGGAATTTTTTTCAATGGCAAAGTCAAAATTAAAAGCATTACTAGTGAATCATATGCCTTGAAATTGATTCAACCAATTATATTATTTTAAAGATTTCAAATAATCAACATTTATACTACAGTAAATATTATTAAATACTATTATTAATAAAATAATAATATTACTTACGAACTTTTATATTTATAAAATGCAATAATAAAATTAAGAGATATTTTTAATTCAAAGATTTTCTCCTGAGGCTATTTTATGTCATTTTTCATTAAAAATCGAAAATCAATTTTAATGTACTCTTCTTTTTGAAGAAAATCATTTAGGAATATAATAGTGAACATAAGATTAAAAAATAAAACTATTTTTCAAAAATATCACAATGATTAATTAAACAAGCTCTTTGTAAAATTGATTATTTTATATTATATTATTTACCATATTTAATTAATTATGATAATGTTTATTTTTTGTTAAAATCAAATTTTTAAAAAATCAAATCTACGAAAGTTTTCACGAAAAATAATTTTAAAGGATGAATTATTTTTTTTACAAAACCCCCTAAAAAAATTTTCATATATTTATCATTTTTGTGATTTTTTATTTTTTTATAAAAAACTTTACTGTTTTTAACAAATCAGCATTTAATATTAAAGTTTTCTGAACTTTAATTATTTTTAATAATGGCCATTCTAATTCTTAATTAATATATTGTTAATCTATTAAAGATGATTAAAACAAAGCAGAACTATTACTATATAGTTAAACAATATAAATTTAATTTTAATTTATTAATGCTTTAGCATCAAATGTTAAGAATCGCAAAATTTAGATCAATTGTACCTAAAAACAAATAAAAAGTAATATGATAAATTGTTTCATTTTTTATCTAATAAAACAAAGTTTTCAATTGTTTTAATTTTCTAAAAATTAGTCATTTTACTGTTTTAGTTATCAATTATTTCTTTACGATATAAAAATATTTTATTAAATAATAATTATATAACTTAATAAAATTAACAATTAAATATACAAAAATCCAATCAATGCAATGGGCAGCAAAGGGTGAACCAGCTCCCAAGAAGGCGAAAACGGTTCCTTAGACAAGAATGTTTCCGGCTATGATTTTTTGGGATGCTAAAGGTATTATTTTCATGGACTGCCTTGAAAAAAATAAAACGATAACTGGGTTATATTATGCAAACCTCCTTGATAAACTGTTTCAGCAGAAACGTCCAGGTCTGTCGAGGAATAAAACTATTTCCACAATGATAATGCACTTTTGCTAATTGTTCAAAGTTTTGTCGAACTTATCGTCTGAAAAGTATTTCTTATCAGAAGGATTCTTCAATCTTGACTTAAATTAAAAAATATATATGTATAATTTCATAGTTGAGGGTTAGACAGACAAAGAGTTATGGTAAGTAAGTCTTTAATCTTAAGAATATTTCAACAAATATTATCATCACCAGAGTATCTACGTGTTTTTGATCAAAAATGGTTTTAAAATATTCCTATTAAATACTTTCATTAAATTATTAAAGAACTTCTTATCTTATTTTTTTAAAATAGACGTCTTACTACAAAGGAAACATTTACAAATTTATATGAAAAAAATATCATAAATAACGAAACTTTATAAAGACTTTGATTATTTCGAGTTTTGGTTACAAAAATAAAGCAGAATATATTTTAAAAATTTAATTTATTACCTTTTATTTAGTTATCAAATAAAAGCTATTCTCTTCGTAAGTACACCATTTACATTTTTTAAAATACTTCACAAATTAATTTCTTGTTAACATTAAATAATGCTCCTTTAATAAGTCACTATACAATTTTAAAGTCATAAATCGATTGAAAATATAAATAATTTTCAATGTTTTTTCGAATACCTAAGTTAAGATTTAAGCATTAAGATTATGAATCTTACAAATGTAATCAAAATTCGGATTGTGATTCTTTTCGCAAAATTTGAATCAACAGTCCAGGTTCAAAGGGATCTGAAAGCCGAAGGAACTTGATAAATTTATAAAACATATTTGTATTAGTACGAGGGATGTCTTTTAAGTTTTTCATATGGATGCATACAAGCTTACAATAATAAAATATAATTATGTAAAACAAGCGTCCATATTTGGATACTAAGAATTATAAATTTTGTTTAAATATATCAAAGCCAAACAATTACTTTTTGGAACTCATTCGACACGTTGAAAGGTATTTTTTATCAGATAGAAAATCACAAAAAAAATTTTTTATTTTATAATTTCATCAGGGTAATTTCCTAGATACAAACAAATATATTTTCTCTGATTTAACTTTAAAATATATTTATCATTTTCAGTTTAGGCAATTTTAATTGATGGAAAGTATGGCCTAAGATACAATTTGGGAAAAGAATTATCTCAGTTTTTATTGAAGCTATGAAATATATCTCTGCCGTAAATGTTACTTTGAAAAAATTCTCATTAATACCTTTGCTATTTTCATTAATAATTTTGAATAAAATTTTATTTATTTCTATCTTTTATTGAGTGTAATGATGAGCTATGTGATGTTCTATAGAATGTGTTAGAAAGGCTAAAACTAGATTTCAACTAATCATTTTCTTTTAAGCACGGCAGAAAATATTTCCCCGAAAACGTAGAACGAAACAGTGATAATTAAGACTAGTCGATTAAATAAACTCTGAAACATATTACAAGTTCAATTAGTAATTCCTATTTTCAAGAATAGAATAGATTATTTTTTAATAATAATAATATATTTTAGTAAATCCGATTATTTAAACAAGCTTTTCAAAATGGACTCACCTATTGATTTTTATTATTTAAATCATTTAATTTACAAAACGTTACCCACATTTATTAGGGCTATTTTATTTACAATTTATACACTAAAACTGTAACTAAAAATATCTAATGACCACTAAAAACTGTAACTTATAAAATTTTTAAAAACTTTAGATGAAAAACATTTAATAATCGTTAATTTAAGTGTGAGATCCTTATTTAAAAGTTCCTCCAAACTACTTGAACGAATAAAGACAGTAATATTATACATTTATTTTATTTTCCCATATTTTGTTACAGTTTAATTAATTAATACATAATATATCAAAATAACATATACAAGCCATTTCGTGATTTGCTACAACATATTCAATATAAATCTATAAATCAGCACGGTTGAGTGAATTCTGAAATTCCATTTCTCTATTAAAAATATTCTGAAATCAAAAAATAAATTTTATATTTTTGAAACCCAGCGAAAAATAAATGTATAAAAATATCTTTTATATCTGGATTTATAAAATTTGAAGAATATTTTCGGAAATTTTCCAATAATCATCATTCGATTTTTGAGGCATTCCGTAAGTTCTAAGAAATGTCAATTAAATCTACTCATTCAATTTTTTGGGATAACAAGGAGATAAGTATATAATAAGTTTGTATATTAGGTTCTGTCATATGAAATGTCCGATTACACGATAAATATAAAACCATCTTTTTATTTAATTAAAACAATCAACATTGCATCCAACAATTTTGTGTCAATGATTTACCAGGTCTTGAATATCACCTGTGTAAAAATCTGGTTTTCCTGAAGCGATATTTCCATATATCTCCGATGGATCTCATTTGATCTAAATGCCGTCAATTAGGCATTTGTTTAAAATTATCAATTTAATCTAAAAAAACACGAAATTTATAAATAAAAGTAATAATAATTTCTTTTAATATTAAATTTAAAAATTACTTAATAGATGTTGCCGACAATGATAGAAGTAAATGAAATACTGTTTCTGTAAGATAAATGTGTGGAATTTTTATTTAAAAATCAAATTTTTGTGGAAAATAGTATTTGTTCATCGTGCAATGGAAAAATGAATTTTCAAGTAAATCAGGGTCGATGGAGATGTGGAACAAATGATTGTCGATTATCTGTTTCCATTAGAAAAGGATCATTCTTTGTAGGTCACTCCATCCCATGCTCAAAAATAATGCTTATCGCGTATTTATGGTTCAATAAAGTACCCTAAACTTCAATTATAACCATAACGGGATGCAGTTCGCAAACAATTTATAATGTTGTAAAAGAATTCCGGTTTATTGTTAAAGATTTTTGTTGCGTTTTGAAGATTCCATGATAGGAGGTGAAGGAATCACTGTTGAAGTGGATGAAAAGAAACTTGAAAAGCGAAAATATAATCGAAGACATAGAGTAGATGGAGCATTGGTAGTCGGAGAAGTTGAGCGTACTGAACAGAGAAAAATTTTCCAAGTTAAGGTGACTGATCGAAAGCAGAAATACTGACAAAGATTATTGAAAAGCACACCAAGCCTGGATCAATAATGCACACAGATATGTGGAAAGGATATTCCAAGCTAGAAGAAAAAGGATTTCAGCATAATACTGTGAAACATTCACAGACATAAAAACAATATTACTAATGTAAGTAATTAGATGTATAGGTAAATCTCATTTATTTATTGGTAAAGGTCCATACAAACACAAGTGAAAGGACCTGGAACATACTAAAAATGCAAATAAAACCATGGAACAGGACGAAAGATGAAGATGATGAACATTTATGGGAATTCAGCTGGCGTAGGACAAATAAGGAAGATATGTGGAGAGCCTTTCTTGACGCATTAAAATAAATGATTTTAATAAATGTTTATTTTTGTAAAGTACAATAATAAAATTATTTAAGTTAAAACAATTTATAAGATAAATGAATAAAAAATTAAAAAACTAATCAAATAGCAATATATTCATAAACAAAAAGTATATAATAAATGATAAATTAAAACAATTGAATGACAAACAAATTTCAACCTCTCCGATTTGCAGAGATATTATTGTTGCTAGGTCTCGAGCATGCGATGATTGGTGCAAACTTTCTAATCCTAGTTCAGTTAGATTCTGCACTTTTTGTATATTATGAATTACACAATTCTACACGAATGACATCATTACGCATATCAGCGTGCAATTCGTCACGGGTGACTGAATTAAATTATTATTAATTAAATTTTAATTTATTAATTAAACATTATTTATTTATACATATTTCAATCCAATGAGAAAATATTTTTCTATTATTATTTTTATCGTATTCTTAGTTTATTTTTGATCTATTACACATTATTTTCTTTTTTAAAATTCAAATACTCCTTGGTAATTAATTACTTTATTATGAAAAATCTTAATTCATTTTAATTAATTTAATTAAATAATTACTTTTAATCATATTATAAGAATATAAAAAATAAGAAAAGAATTCACAATATGAAGGAATGTCACATTTGCCCGAAATATAAAATTTATAACAAATAAACAAGTTAATTTACAAAATACAAAAATAATCGCAAATGTTAAAATAATTATTTTTAAGATTTACACGATAGTTCTATTATTTTTTGATGTTCCTCTTCGAGTTGCATCCTGACATGATCTACACATATTTAAATATATTTACTTTAAAAATATTTTGTATTTTTGAGTGTTTTTAATTCATTTAAACAACAATTATTTAATTTTTATCATATTTTACAAAACCAATTGTTATTGTAAATGTAATTTTCAGACATTTATTGATATTAATATTTATTTATTGATACATATAAACAAATGAAGTTAATTATGACTCAATAACATGAAGCTATTACGATTTAATAGTATTAACGCCCTCCTTTTCAAATCCCTCGAAAATTATTTGTGTAGCTAATAATAGGAAAATTCATTAAAATAACAGCTTGATGACCTTTGTGAGTTTTAAAAATGTATCTTAATACCCTTTACACAAGGAAAATTTCTTGACACGTAAGCTCACTTTTTAATGAACATAACATAAATGACGATTGAGTTTAATCATGCTCTCCGGTTTAAAATTTTTGAATGATTTTATTTTTTATTATGATTTATTTTAATGTTCTCTATGGGAATTAGATGAAGAATTTCAACGGTTATCAGACTTTAATCCTCTGACTTATCAGAAAAATGATTTATTATCTTTTAAATGATATTTTGATATCAATAAAAATTGTATGTGATTACCCCACCGAAAAAGGTTAGGATCATTGTACATTTAAAAACAGTCTGGCATTAAACGTAATATCTTTAAAATAAATATCAACATTTTTTTTCTGGATTAATATTGAAAAATATTTTAATCAAATAATGAAAAAAAAATTTTATTATTTTTAAAAATTATTTTTCAACAATTAAAAAATATGAAACTGAAGAAATCTTTTTAAGAAAAAGGTAATTAAAAAGAACAAGAAATAATTTTAAAAATTTCGAATTTGGTTTTATCCACTCAGCAAAATAATATCGTAGGAAAGAATATAAATAAATAATGATATTTTATCTAAGTTTCTTTCATTTGAAATTGTCTGAAATATTTCCAATGTTTGCAAAACATAAAATGACATTGCTTTTGCTTCCTAAATTGTTTTTGTGAATAGCATCAGATAACAGTAATCAATGAAGTTTTATTATTCCTAGTATTATTTTATTAAGAATGAAGACTTAAACGAAATATAGTAATTTTTTATATTGAAATATTTGGAAAATGTAATAATATTTTTATTATATTAACTTTTTAATATAGACGTAGAATAAGGCTCGAACTCGAATTATAAATATTAGGTCTGGTAATAAATAATCAATATTTTTACCCAAGCTACAAAATGTATTTTAAAAAAATTACATAAAAAATTTTCAAAGTACACATCATTTTTATTGTTCAGTTTAAGTCATCTTATGAACAGTTGATGAATTTGTTTCGAAGAAATTCTGGTTGTTTGAATTCAATAAATTAGTCGAGCCATTTTCGAATTTCATCCAATGATTTAAAGTTTGTAGTAGTAATAGTATTGATTGGAATAGATGTGACGCATTATCGGACAACAGTTACTCATCATCTTCATTGATGCGTGTTTTAGGAGCACCAGAACGTGGAATGTCTATGAGACTAAAATTATCTTCTTTGAAGGGTTTGAACCAAAAAGGCACAAACATTATACATTGAGACGTTTTTGCTGAGGACAGAGCTAATTGACATTGCGGAAAAAAATTTGGTAAAGTTTTATTTGATTATTTTCGAAGCCTTTTGCCATTTGAATATTTGATCTGAAAATCAATTGTAAATTGATTTTTTAAAACAATTACATTACCTATATTAATATAGTAAAAATTTAGATTAGTTATTACGAGACCTAATATATAATAAATAATAATATAAATATTTACAAAGATGATATAAAAATGTAACAGAATTTTTTAGAGAAAAGCTTAGTTTAATCTTATATAAAAATGCAGCCAAAGTATTGTACAATAAAGTAATGTTGATATTAGTTGAACACTTGAATAGCACTTTGATAAAATAGCTTGGAGTAATATTTATTTCCTTGGATTTATTTTATAAAAAACAAAAATTTGAAATGAATTATTCATTCATTATTTATTATTATTAAATTAATCACTATTTAATTTTTAAAATAACCTTCGGTACTGCATTTATAAATTAAAACAAAAATATTATTATTAATAGTATTGGAATCGAAAAACTTTTATCTTGTTCAAGGAAACTTCTTGTTTCTTATTTTATTCAATTTATTAAATTCATCTCAAAAAACTACACAATTTTTTACATTGAAAATAAAAAAGTGTAAAATGATTATAAATATTAACTCCTAAAATCAATTTATACATATAATAATAATAATAATAATAATAATAATAATAATAATAATAAATGTATAAATATATATTTCTTTTTCAAATCGGCAAGGTTAAATATGAAAGCAAGATTTATAAAAATATTGGAAGTTCTGATACATTACAATTTGAAAATCGGTCTAAAGTTTAAGTTCGGACTCGGTCCAATAGTACCTCTTCTTACGGGGTCATTTACGTATATATGAAATAATATCAAAACACTAAACCAATTATGTAAACATGATGTTTTGACCCAAACAAGATTTTAAATTTAAAAGGTCTTTCAGCAATCAATTATTATGCAGAAATTAGAATCATTAAAACAAAATATAATACGGATTAGTTTATTTTTACCATGGAACATTAATCACAACACTTGAAATTGTCAACTAAATAATTGTTTCCTTCAGAGAAATTATTATGAAAATTAATTATAGGATCATACCATATTTCTATATGATCGAATAATTATTAGTATCATAAAAAAATAGGGAAAATCGATTATTTAGCATGAAGTAGGTTGTTTTATTATCATTTAATTGTTACAATTTATACAAAATAAGACAGAGAGATTATTTGTATCACTTTACATAAATATGTCTGCCTACAAATTTAAGTATAATGTTTACAGAAATTGGTAGATATATGATCCCTCATAATACAAATCAGATCAATGATCCAGTTTTAACGCAATCTTTGATATCAGAAATGTTCCGAAAACAATTATTTATTTAAATATATTATATTTTCATTGAACTTATTATATAAAAATATTGTTCTATCGATTTTTTAAAAGTACAAATGTAATTTTGAAGGACAAGAAAATCAGAAAAAGAAAAGAAATATAATAAAATCTTTGGATTTTTCAATAATTATATTATTAAGTATTTGGTATTTTAATTTTTAAAATATTTTAGAATTAAAATTATATTTTTTAATATAGTTAAATATTTCTTTTTTAAATATTATTTTTAATAAATATTATATATTTATA
>JBBMKC010255301.1:0-10129 GCA_037834085.1 Bipalium vagum | reverse complement strand
AATAATAATAATAATAATAATAATAATAATAATAATAATAATAATAATAATAATATATTACTATAATAATTATCTATTAATAATTATCTATTGTTATTATAAAACATTTTATCAGCTCGAATGTGCCTTACAGACACAAGGCTTTCTAGGGATCCGAGACTGATGTTATGTGAAGAAAATAACGGTTTTCAGTTCTGTAAACAATATTGAATTCCTTTTTCTAAACTGTAAAGAAAACAGTTCCAATAACTATGCGACTTTACCTTTTCCATAGATCTGTTTTTTTACATAGCCTTCGACTGATTTACAAGACTTCAATAACGTCTATCACGTTTTCAAATCTTTTTCAATAATGTCTTCAATAGCAACAAAGATTGAAGTTCTCAATAAATCAGTCTCTTTAATAAACTTCTCTGGATTGTCTTTTTCTACTGTTTTTGGGAACTCTTTATAAAGTTGGATTCTCCTCCAAACAGAAAAATCTGATTATTAGTTTCGAAAATTGACAGAAATGTGCTATTCAAATATCCCAAGTACCACTTCTAGGATTACCGACTTTATTTATTCCTTACTGAAAGTCATATATATATATGAAACAAGATATTCTGGATAATGAATACGGCATTTTATTATTAACAATTGAAAATTATTAATAAATATTATATTATTAATTCAATGAATATTTATAAAACTTTGTAAGGTTGTAAGTTTTTCTCTGGTAACGCTGTTTATAAATGTGCCTATAAAATTTCTATTTTAAAATAATAGTTATTTTACTTTATTTATCATATTCGTTAATAAAAAATAAAATAATTTCTTAAGAGAAAGAGGTCTTCATTTTAATAATAAAAATATTATGACCCTCATTCTCTAATTGAATATCTCCAATCATTTAATTAAGCTAAAAAAGCAGTGTTTGTAAAAATTCCTTATCCTAAACATTGGATATCGTTAAAACGTAACAATTATCGAACTCGATTGATTTATTTAAATGTCAAATTATTTTATATTTATCACGCTATTTATCTTTATTGTTCAATAAACAAATTATAAACAAGCCAAACCTATTTATTTATCATTGAGGAAAATAGTTCTGTAGATTTTATTTTATTAATTCTCATTCTTATAATATTATTTTACTATTTTAGAGGGGTTGATATAAAATACTAAATAAATAAATAAATACTCTCAAATTGATATATTTTGTTTACAATCACACATTTTTGTGATTTTCCTGAAAATTTTCAAAAAAATGTTTTTGATTAAATAAATTTACTTTTAAACTATTTTAAAAATTATTTTTTTTGGACTAAATAATAAATAAATAAATAATAATAAATGATTATTTATTATTTAATTAATTATATATTACTTATATATATTAATTGTATATTATTATATATTACACTTAATTATGAAAATCGTTTCATTTTAATTACTTTAATTTATTAATAAAAGTATGAAGATAAACGCGATCTAATCATCAATTGGGATTCCGTCAATGGTGAAATTTGAAATTAGGAATTATAAAATGTAAATAGTTAGTATTTTTTTCAAGAATTTACTTAAATATTTAGAGAGTATTTAAGAAATCCAATATTAGCACAAAAAGGTTATTTTATTCATTATGAACATGGGTGGACAAACTATGTTACGAATGCTGCCCACAGGCATATCCATAGTACGAACATATGTCAATGTGAATGTTTTTTGATTATAATTATAGCTAGAATCAATTAGTGATCAATAATTAGTATGATTTTAACTTTTAAAATACAAATTGAAAGTGAATATTGATATGCTCTTTGATGGAGACACGAGCACACTTAAACTTATTTATTACGCTGGTGATAGGGGTGGTGGAGGTTAAGTTATTCGAACTCATAATAGTTGCTCAAATCCTAAGTTCTATTTAAATTTTAAATAATAGATCAAAAATGAACTATTAAATATTAATATTGTTCCCTTGTAAAATTTTCTGTAGAGTTTTTGTTAGTAGAAAAAATAGTTCGATATTTTCAATGAAATAAATTGTCAAGCAATTTATAATACCATTTTTTCATTAATTAAAGCTCTTCCTATATTAGAAGCCAGGGTGGCTTCTATTGGCTAACCTTTTTATTACGTAGAACAAGATCACTTGAGGTAGGGAGAAAGGATATTATGTCGTTTTCTATCAGGTTACATTCTGAATCAACTGATTTGTTAAATAATGCTTCTTTTAAAGCTTTTGCGCGTTGGCCTGAGGGTTTCATGAAAATGTATGTGTTAGCTGCGATTTCAAACAAGTCAGTCATAGTTTTAAAGATATATTTTTGAATGCTTTTTAAAACTATAATACTTAAACAAATTTTCCATTCTCAATAAATTAATATATTGTGCCATTAAATATCAAAATTCATTTCAATTAATTTAAAATAAATATATATTAAAATTAAATTTACAATTAACTAAACATTTAAATTTGGCACAATATATAAATTCAAAAAAATTAGAAATCAGGTTACATACTCAGTATGATTTATTGCTGAGAAGATCGACAACATTTTTGATACGGTAAAATACAAGGCTTTCCTATGTTAGAAGCCATGTATTTCCTCCATCCCTTAATACAAATTTGGACTTTAATTATAGAAAGACGGTAGATCTAAGTATTTATGTTACCACCAAGAGCTTCAACATATTCAATGTTTTTATTGCAGTAGTGAAGATAATTAAGAATAAACTTTCCGTTGAAGAATCTATGTTTAATATGCTCGAAGAACGGAGATCGTTTGGGAAATAAATCCGAAGATTCAACGAAAACCATTGCGTATTCATGAAAAGATGAATGGAATATCTCAGGATGAACTTTATAAGATGACTCGCACGATGACATAAAAAACATTACAGAATACACTGCTTATATTTTGTCTATGGACAGCTAATGGGAGACAGTGGGATTGGGTGAAGATGGATGGACAGGAGTCTAAAATATTGTGGGATTCAGGTTCTTCCGTTAAAATATTATGTGAGGAATGATGGAAGAGGATAGGAAATCCGGAACTGTCTTTCAGTAGACTGGTGGTATTTGATGTCTTCTAAATAGAAAAAGAAAGACCATTGATGGTTTTTAAACGGCAATAAAGTGGAATGAAAAGAAATTCAAAGTATTTATGATTTTCCAAATATCCTTCTTACTGCCTGTTGCAGCCGGTAAATGAGGATCCATATCGCGTGAGCTTGCAGATATAATAGATCTCTCTCACACCAGCATTATCAACCACAGAAGCTTTTGGCAAGGTGAGTCGATTTGATCGATGGATGCCATACACTCTTAATGTCTCGGACCGTCAACACCGAGTTGTTGCAGCTGTCTCTCTGCTTTCCCGCAGTCTCTACACCAACATCAAGCGAAGGCGTTCTTGGACAGATGCTAACAGTTCTAGCAGAACACAACCAAAGGCTGACCTGGACCCTCGCAAGGTTATGCTTTCTGTTTGGTGGGATAGCTCCGGAATAATCTACTGGGAACTACTGCATCCCAATTTTACTATCAATGCTCAAGAGTACTGTGAACAATTAGAGCGTTTGGCTAAAAGTATCTCCAAACTTCGCCCAAATTTAAGTCATGTTCGATTTCTGCATGACAACGCTCGTCCTCACACTGCGACAGTGACCAGGGAGAAACTGATGAATCTTCGTTAGAAAGTTATCATCCATCCTTCGTATAGTCCGGATCTGGCACCGTTTGACTACTACTTGTTTCTCACTTTGGCTAGAAGCATTAGTGGAATGTCATTCGAAGGAGACGAGGGCCTGAAAAACGTGGTTAATTGAATTCTTCACCTCTAAACCAAAGCAATACTATTGGGATGGAATTCACTCTTTGCCTAAGAGATGGCGTTATATTGTTGAATCGAATGGTGATTATTAGCCTGAATGATTGTACAGTTATGAATGTAATTTAATTTTAAATAAAATCGTTTTATAAAGAGTTTTTAATGTGATTTAATATTTGAATACAAAACGGCCAGAACTTTCTTTCCAACCTATATTATTAAAACAAACCTAAAATAATAAAATTAAGTTTTAATTTAATAGAGGCCCACCTGTCTTATTATTATTTATCAATAAATATAAAAATATTTGTCGATATTTTAACATATTTTTACTTTAAAGTTAGTATATGAAAAAGCGACAATACTTTTCACTCAATTTAATACATTTTATCAGATTGAGAGCTTTTTATGGCATCGATTTTTGACATTCGATATAAATCGTTTTTAAATTCCCAACAGAAAGAATTTGGAGACGTCATCAGAGAGAATGAGCATCTTCAAGGAGTATTGAAATATTAATCAGAAAATGGTAGCAATCTTCAACGAAGGATGAGTTAATAATTTTGTAATGGATGTTGTCTGAATAAATAAATACCTTTTTGAACTGAAACAAGTCTTATTAACGAATATGAAGGAATAAATTTTAAAATCTCAGATCATTTTCGAATATGTTATGTTTATTTGTTCACTTTGTTCTCACCAGTTATTTTGGCTAAATAGATAAATATCGCTTAGATCAGATCTTTCATTAAACCATTTTTGTATTATTTTCAAAATTAAAAAAACCATAACAATTTTAAATGTTTATTCAACATACATAATAACATTTTTTGCACTTAAATGTCAAATGATATTAATTAAATTAAAATAATTTTTAAAAAAAATATAAATAATATATTACTAATGTGAACAAATCTTAAAATTATTATTAAAATGACTCATTTTTCTTGTCAATTTTTTATTTAGGCTACGGAATCAAAGTTAAGGTAATAAAATATAAAATAAATATTCATTATGAAAAAAATTCCCAATAAGAACTTCATTAGGATACCAATTAGAGTGGAACAGACTCCAAATTCAAATTTGATGGTTTTATCAGTGATTGATAGCCTTCACATTGGTTGACGGTGGGTGATGCTAATGGAAATCTCGTTTTTGTTTTTCAGGAATGTGGCAGACAAGACTTGTAATGCATTTCATGGGCTTCCAAAGAATTTTTGATCAATATTTTCGGAAAGAATAGCATTAGTATTAAAGTTGTAACGATATATAAATTATTATTAATTATAATTAATTACCAAATTTTGAAAAGTACACAAGTTTTCAAAAGGAAAAAAATTATAAATATATTTGTGTTATCATCAATAGCATATATTCAAAAACAAAAATAATTGTGTAGAAAGCTAATAAAAACTATTTTTGAAACCTTTATACCAAATTACCTTTCTGCAAATGGTAACCTATGAAACATCGAAATAAAACTTATTAATGGGAAATACTTTTTATTAAATTGTATTTTAATATTTTTTAATATATTTTTTAAAAGACTAATAAAAATGAATATACATATCTATAAAAATTTAAAACGTTTAAAATAGTGCGGGCAAGAGCAAGCAGAATGAAAACAGGTAATTAAGGTTAAAAATAATTTGCAGTAGAATCAACTATGAAATGATGATTTGATCAAATTCAGTGGTAACAGACAAATTCAACGGGTATAAAAAACAATCAATTCAAGAAGTTTACTTATTATTTTCCAAGTACATGCCTTTTTTCTGTTGACAAGAAAATTTGTTTAAAAATATGTTATCATGAAATATGTTTCGAATTTTTTATCAGTTTTACATCATTATGAAATAAATATGTGATATCTATTTCAGATCTACATTTGAATTAATTAAATGATGGTAAGATGTTTTACTGGAGCATGATTGGTTCAGGGAGAAAAGAAAATGAATTTTTGTTACGAAATCGATATAGGTTTAGCTAAAGAATGAACTTTTATAGATCTTGTTAATTTATTATTTTCAATTTTATCTTCTATTAAATCTTAATGATTTAAGAAAGATTAAAAAAAACTAAATTTATTTTTTTAAATCAAAAAGAAATTTTTCGTAATCTTCTTTGAAAGGTAATCATTGGTTAAGTCTACTACATGATTGGCTTGTATCTTTTTTGTATTGACTTTATTCATGCTTGCTGAGTAGGATTGTAAAATTGTGAATGAAAGGAAAAAAAGTAACCGAGGAATAAAATATTCAAAAAATTATATTATTAATGACAAACAACATCTACAGAGGTTTTCGCTGTATTATATTCTCAAAATGATTTCCTTGAACAGATGATATCAACTAAATTCTTAGTGAATATGACTATCTTACACTCCATATTAGCAACTGAACATTTAACGACAATTTTACGTTCACTCGCCATAGAACGTTTGATTTCCATAATTGCAGAGTTAAGGAAATTTTCATTACTATAATAACAGAATTAAATCAATTTTCAATCTAGTTTCAAACCTAAATTTTAAATATTTTCCATTAGTTATTCATTTAAACAATCACTATTTATAGGAAAAACATTGTAAGTAATTAATATGTTATGTTTATGTATGATGAATATGTAAATAAAAAGAAGAAAATGCGTGTTTAACCCAAATCGATTTTGTTACATTTTTGGGAATTTTATTTTCAAAGGTGATGGAAGATGTATTACACCAAGACTAAGGGCATTATATTATAAGTATTTTAAAATAAAGATAGTATGTATGAAGTGCGTGTCTAATTCATATATGTAGGATAAAGGTAAATTGAAAAGAATTGCTTTTTCGACACCTATGGCATGGCGTGAACAAAGAGATCATCATGCTGAATGTTATTTTTGTATAACGAGTACCTATAAAATTAAATAATAAAATGCAGAATCCATTTACTACCAGTTATCTGACCATTACCAAATGAAGAATGTCAGGTGGGCCCAGTACTATCATCAAATAATTTAATATCTATTAATGATGAAATGAATTATTAAGATCAACTGTTTAAAACAGATAGGTTGATATATGAAATACTATTCTCACTATACAATCCCGAGAAATACTATTAATCAAACACAGTTGGATCACTTTATTAGAAATTTCAACTGTCAAAAGACGATTCTTGTTTGGTAGGGTCAATGCTGAGGGAAATTGGTGTGTTATCGCAGGAAGCGAAAACACCAATCTATAGAACAAGAGATAAAATTATTTGTAATTCTTTAAGGAGAACAATATCGATGACCTCATCTATTGTTGTGATATAGAGGGTCTACTGTCAAAGATGGGGATATATACAAATATTAAAAATGATTAGTGGCTTTTCATTTATGGTAGTGTAAAATGTATCAATGCTGTACTTTTACACGTACACAACTATTTTCCGGCTATCCCAATAGCTTACTCAAACTCAGAAAAGGATTCATATCTGACCTTAATAATTATTAACGGACAAATTATTTTTAATCTTTAAGTAGGAAAGGAACTTAAAGGCCACCCTATATATAACGGGTTACAAACTAAAAATTTAAAATAAAAATAAAATTTGGATATATTTTATAAATTTTATTAAAATTTCAAAGTTGACGCAAATCTTGATTTGTAATCCGTAAGGCCTGATTTGACAATAATTAAATTACACTATTGTGTTTTTTGAAAAATTCTTTAACCAGGATGAATAACAAAGGGTATTTCATTTCATGTTCACAGATGTTATTAAAACATAATTTTCAAGAAAAATGTAAAAGAAGATCAATTTTCAGCAAAAAGATTTCTTTTTCATTCATAAAAACAACCTAAAATGTATTTTCCCGGAGAGCCCAATGATTGGCAGACTCAGATATACATTATATAACAAATATATCATATTTACAAATTTTTTTCCGTGATCATTAGAAATTTTTAAACTATTTTATTAACATTAATTTATCTGTAAGAAACAATTATTAATATTATCCTTATAATTAATTATTTTTTATTCTTATATTCAATATCAGTTTTATAAGGAAATTTTTCACTCAAAATGAGTACGACATAAATTAGTCTGACTTTTAATTTGGCAATAATCAATTGTAATTATTTTTCTAAAATTTTGTTGGTTAAAATTAATATTTGTAGCAATTTCTATGCAGTTTTCAATGTAATTTATAATAGTCACTTTTTTCTCGATTTAATAATGAAAATTGTTCTTTTATTTTAATTAAATAATTAATATTTGGATATTTAATACATTTTTTCATATTTTTATGAATAAATATTTTAAATATTAATTTCGAAAAATAGAGATTTAATATTCATTTTTAGGTGATTATTTTATTAAATATTATTAAATTATATTATATTATTACTTAAATGTTATTTTCAAACTGTCATATTAATATTTTTGTTGTATAATTACCATCATTTCAAAGTTATTTTTAATATATAATTGTTAAATATAGAATTTTCGAAAAAATACTGAGATGAAAATAAAAGCTGCTTATTTTTAATTTATACTTTAATTCATATATTATTCACTTCAAATTGTGATAAGTAAAGTTGGTTTACTGTTGTATGCAGTTCGATTTAATTAAAATAATGACATTAAGTCCATTCTAAAATTTTTATTTTTGATAATGAAATATTGAAAACCATAATATAATGGGTGACCAGAAAAAACACAGACAAAGTTTGCTGTGTCCTTGAAAGAAACTTTTGTTTTATTAATATAATTTTTCGTTTTTTGAAATCTGGCACGTATTAGTATTATGATTTTTTTGTTTAAATACGATACGATAATCATGAAAATATCAATTAATAAAGTGATACTTAGATTTATTTAACATCAACTCAAATCACTGCAAGGAATTTCAATATAAATCCAACATCATCCTATAATTGGTTAAAATTATTCAAGATCCATCTGAATTGTATCTACAATAAGTCAATGCTGCGATAATATAATGTGAACTGCTTGATAAACTTTCAAAAGTATGTATCTGATCAAATATTAATGAGGTAATCATAACAAAAGCAGTCGTGATGATAATCACTCGATAAAAAAATAAAACCAATAAAATAATATCAATTTATAAATATATGATATATACGAAAACAATAAGGTAATAATCGATTATAACAATAAGCTTAAAAGATAACTATACTACTAGTTATGACAAAAAGTGAAAATAAATTAAAAAACGTTTCACCAAATTGAAAGATAAAAACTAAGCTGTTGGAACAAATACGAGCTCCCTTTTCTAGCCACTTGTGGCCAATCGAGCTTAAATAAGTATATTGGTCCTTCCACATTTAAGTTCTATTTCTGATTAATTTCACCCATGATTGATTTTCATTACGTGTATTTTTATCGAATACAAAATTATTGTTTTCAATAGCTTCAGAAGCTGCGTCTCGTAATTTCCATTTGAATAAGTAAATTGTACTAAATTCTTTGTTCTTTAGTCTGCCTGTCATTCCTGATATTTTCTAAAACCGTATTGAATTATTTAAGAAAATGAGAAAATTTTATATAAAATTTAATGAGGATTTCAAAATGCAATATAATTTATTTCTGCAGCTTTAGTATAAAAGAACGTAAACCATTTGCAAAAATTTTCGATTGAAATGGTACATTTCATATGACAACATAATAAATACAGAATTGAAGTTTTTTTCGGTTTTTGTATTATTGTGATTACATTTAGCAACTACACAATATCTTTGATCGTTGAAAAGTAGTATATAATTCTTCTTAAGAAAAATCTGCAATCATTCTTTCACTTGTTGTTCTCATCATCTTTAATTTGACATTTTATTAAAGAAAAATATGTAATTAGTTTGTTGAAAATGTATGTGCCTGCAGACCGCAAACTATACTTTGATAGGCCGTATCCGCCCTGCGGGCCATAGTTTGTCTATTCCAGTAAAATTGAAACATCAAACAAATTCACGAGATTTGGTTCCATCAGATTCCAATCTATCCTGAAACCTGAAAAATTCATTTGTACGAAAAAAAATGCAGAAAGAGTTTATCAAAGAATAAGGTAATAGTAGGTATTTTGAAAGAATTCTAGTAAATAATAGAACTCTCCAGTTAGAGAATAGTTGGAACAAGTTTATTGATCTTAATGAATGTTATACTAAATAATAAATTATTTTTAAGCATTAAATTTTTTTTTCAGGCTTAGAAAATGGATGATTGAAGGATATCATACATTTACTAAAGGGGGTAAAATGCGCAAAGCATTATTTTCCAAAATTTGTGAGTGGATTGTTGAATCATGGTCATTAG
>JBBMKC010255290.1:0-10130 GCA_037834085.1 Bipalium vagum | reverse complement strand
ATCACTATTTAAGACTGCAAATATATTTCCGTTGTCTTAAGGATTTAAAATTTTTGACTTATTCATCTTAGAAAATTTTAATTTTTATGTTGTAACATAAGTTTTATGATTTTGAATAATACATATTTATAATCAATAAAATATATTTATTGGCAAATTAATGAAAAATCAATCGATAATGTAATTTTCGGTATTATTTAGAGTCTCATCACATCTTTTCACCACTTTGTCGAAGTCTTCATTTCAGAAATCGCTAGATCTATTCAGAAAGAAATTTGTTGATCACTTTGAGAGGCCTTCCCTCTTTTCAAGACTAATGCTTTTCAGTTGATTAGACACAGAGCGGAAAATATAGAAATCGGTTGTCATTAGGTCTGATAAATAAGAAAAATGTTGAAGAGCCCTTCATTCGAGTTTCTGAGGGGTTGTTTTGACGATATTTGCTGTGTGCGGTTCGCGCTATCAAGGAAAGGAATACCTTTGGATCTTTTATCCGGTCTTTACTGTTTCTGAATATCGTTTAGTTAAGTCTTATATATGTGTCTTTCGAATGTCTGATATTCTGAATCACTTCTCTGTGTATGAGACCGATCCAATTCCACCAATCAGAGATCAACATTTTCTTGGGATGTAAAATTTGTATACAAATACCACTTCTCATCCCCCAATTTAGATTCAATTTAGAAACTTCTTATTTTGCCTACGTCATGTCCGGTGATGGAAAGATTTTGACCTGCAACGTATAATCCACTTTCCTAGATTTTTTCAGTGAGCTTATATGACACATTAGCATAACAGTTTTTGACCACACTCATTTGATTACAGGTAGCCGAAACCTGTCAAAGGTTTGCTGCTCATCCTGTGAGAAAAAAGTTTTTTGCGTGAATACGATCAATTAGTCATCAACGAGATAGTCTTATTTGATAGTCTTAGCTTTCGCCTTTACCTTCTCTGTCTGGTCTCAGACGTCACATGCAAAATGAATTTATGATTCTCTTATGCACTAACATGTTTTCCACGAAAGTTGAGTGCACAGCTGACTGACAGGATCAATCAATAATCTTTAACTTTAAAAATTAGTAAAATAATTTTGTTTTGCTCCGGTGACTTCACTATGCACAAGAGTCTTAAATTAATTCCATTCACTTAAAGTTTTCTTTTTTGTTTGCCTCTTTTCATCCATCTATCCAATTTCCTTTCTCGTATCCCCCAAGTAGTTTAAAGTTGGTTCTGGAATTACATTCCTCGAAGCAGCCAATTGTCTTCCTTAAATAAAGCTTACAATTCATCCCCTTCAAATATTTTCTGAGTTTTGAGTTCCTTGTATTTTCTACCAATGGCCTTTGACTTTCAATAGTTGAGCTCATTCTGGATACGTTTTCCATCTAAGGCACGGTTACCATAAGCCTCTGACGGAAATTTGTGAGTACCGATGGTACTTTTCTTCAAATTGAACTTTGTAAATGGTGAGCTTCAGTCAAAATTTTGACATCTAAAACGCAGAATAAAAATTATTTTTATTATTATTTTTATTATTATTTTTATTATTATTATTAGTATTATTATTAATTTTATTTTAATATCCTTTTTGAAGCATCGTGATAACCGAAGTGGGAAAATCGCAAAATTCCGCCGATCAGTCCACAAAATATGTAGCTTCTTAGTGATCAGCAAACGTCAAGGTACGAGGCTGGTGTTCATGTACTTTTCCATAAAATTACTTTATCTTGCAAACTGCATCATCCAACTGTACATTATGCAACGGTTTTTGGGAATTAGCGAAACCTATGGCATGTTTTTCGGTTTCAATATCATCAGAATCATCAGCCAGGGCCACGATTGGAAGTCGACCTTGGTCTTTCCTCGGGTCGGGTACTGCTACGTTAACATCAACCATTTGGGAAGCCAGAATTCTGCCATTGCTCAATGTGTATTGCCTGTGAACATGCTGAATGAAAAGATCTTCTTCTTTCTCTGGTGTTGGATTTTTTCCTCGTGTATCTTGATCGTCATAAGCATCATTGTATGGACCATGAGAATGATAGTTTACCGTCGTCGACGTGGTTTCATTTACCGGTTTCTGAAGCTCAACCAGCAATTAAAGAATGGCGATGAAGAAAAGTGTATGGTAAACAAGTTTGAGAACCAGTTTCTCAGACATGACGGAGTGTTTCTGTTGGCCATGATTTCGTTGAATGCGGGCGACATTATCGCCGCCGACATCGTCTGTCAGTTGTGGAAAATATTCAAGTGCCAATATGCCAACAGAAACTTTCTCAGCGACGGCTCGGACGACGATGAGAACCACGGTAGGACGTTGATAAAATTAGATAAGCCTAACCGAGATAAGAGCAGTTCCATACAGAACGTTTTCCCTTCCGCTCCGAAGTCCCCTTTCGACGTGGAGGGGTCCAAAAAAGAATTCAGAAATTTCATAAATAGTGAATCGTAAATTGTTGTTTGGTTTATTTTCTTTTTTTTTGTATGATCTCTGCGATGCTTTCAATACATACTTTTTTTATTTTTTATTTGTGAGTAGTACATAAATGGATACCCACGACCAGACCCAAGTGTCAGATTTTGGCTACCCATTTATATACTACTGTACCTCGTCTTTTTCACTCAGATAATAGGGAGAAGTATCAAAATGTGAAAAAATTAATTTCATTTTGGGATTATTAAAACATATTTTAGAATTGTTTAATTTGTATAAAAGACCCAAAATTTTTCATTAATATTTTAAAAAATATTTGGTGAATTTAAAGTTGCGAACTAATTCTAAAATGTTATCAGAAAGGCATATTGTATTAATTTATTGATTTTGTGAAATTTGTTTAAGTTTATCAATTTTATTTAAATCAATAAGCCTTTAAAAAAATACTACCTCTATTCAGAAATGATTGTCCGTTTTGATGCTTTTGTTAAACATAAGAACATTAATTATTAACTTCTCTTTTTTTTTACTTTATTTTATTTATTATGATCATAGGAAGCTGTGAATTAATTTACATGCTCTTAAGTCACGTAAATAATATGGTCTAAAAATTTCACATTTTGAAAAATTTAAAATATTTGTTTTTATTATTGAATTATCAATTATTTTAAAATTTCAAACTTTGAAGAGATGGAATCATGTCAACAAAAGAAAAACGTGTTTGATGATCAAAGAAATGGTATCCTACAATCTCTCTTTAGACATTCTAAAAACAATAAACTCTCCAAAGGTGATATTAAAGCAGATGCTGAAGAATTTAACAGATACAATAAACAGGCAAAAATAAGACCTAACAGGCAGAGATATAATTATGAGAGAAATAGAGGAACCTGATATGAAAGACTGAGAAAGAAAATAAATAAAAAAGACAAGCAGACTCCTATTACGAACACTCAAAAGGTGAGTTTTCAAAAAAATATTATAAAATTGAAAAGGAATTACCTAAATTCAGAAAAATTCTTTAAAATTCAAATTTAGCCGATGCAAATTACAATTGCAAACTCAACTCTTTCTCTCGAGAGAGAACCCATTTCCTTTATATCAGGCCAAAAGAATATCAATCTCAATTCATAAATTTTTCATTAGAATTGCCTTGTTAAATCAAATCGAATTGCTCAATATTAAAATCAATACTAATCTTTGCTCAACATTAAAGTCGAATCGATAAATCGAAAACAATTGTTCAATTGAATTCTGAATCGAATTATTTAATATCAATGAGCAATTAAAAGATAATCAATAAGTGAATGAAAACATAAAAATAATTAAAAGATCTCACTTTTAGATTTGACGCAAATCTCGTTAAGTAAAATAGTGGGACAAATTTGTTTTATTTACGAGGACCTGTGACCCTAAGAGAAATAGGATTTATATTATGTTAATTATTATAATCACAGGGTAAAATCAATAAGAAGTTGAATAAAGATTTATCAGGGACGATTCATCATTAATTATAATTTCTGATATTAGTCAAATACATTTTGATTATCATATTCGTTATCTCAGCTAATCAAATTAATCAGGTAATAAGTCGAACGCTTTCAAACAGCAGCCCTCAGATGTTAAGACCTCAACTAAAAGTATTACATTAGCTTTCATTCTTTTAAGGATCATAATGCGAGCAAGAAGGAATAAAAGAAAAAGGGGGGCAATTAAAAGAAATATGAAAAAGAGTATCAAATGAAGATAAAACAAACAGAAGACTAGAACCAATCCATTTTTATTACGCATGATTTGACAAATGTTTGTAAAGTTAATGTTCGTAGTATTCTTTTTACTCCTATTCCGAGACTTAATTTGAAGTTTAAGATTATTCCCTGATCCTTCAATTTGATTCGTTTAAAAATAATTAACTCCCAAGCTGAGTATAATCTCTCCACATGTCGGTATGGGTAATCAATCTACGTTTTACGTGTTTTGTTATTACTTTGATAAGTATTTCAGCACTGCGATTGCTTTCTTTGACAAGGAAAATCTGTTTCTTTTGTGTGATCCGCATCGCTAACTCTCCAAGCACCACTTACATAACACCAAAGATTGTACTTTCTGTTAGCAAACTTTGTTTCGTCAATCTGTACTATGAAGCCTTCTCTAACTAAAATATATTTTTTCTTTTCCAAGTTTTGCATAATTATATTTCTGAATTTTTCGATGTAAAACAAACTTTGTTTGGACTGCAATCGGTTTGCTCTATGATTGAGGTCGTACAGGCTTTTGAAAGCCAAATGTATACCAGCATCAATATTTTTGGACTTTAAATGCTGTGATCTTAATCCTATGATCTTTAAATTATTAGTTAAAAATCTGCTATCTTTCCTGGGGTCTTATTTAGATTATCCTTACTCAAAGAGGTTCTCAAACTTTTAAATAATAAAAAAATAGAATTTCGCTTCGCACATCGATTTTGTCGAGAAATTTTGGGCACTCATCAGTGTTGTGCACCTAAACGTTTATGATAATTATGTAATTTTGAATTAGGATTCTCAGAGGTAAAAGACAAAAGTATGTGAACATTTTAATTTAAAGAAATCTATTATTTTCTTTTGTTGAGCGTTCTTCTTAAGTAAGTCAATAATTTGATTTTAAGATTTGACGATTGACATTTCTCTGGTCAATAAAAGTCCGAAGCACAAAAGGAAAAAATGCTTCTTTGGATATTATTAATTTCATTAGTATTTAGTTCCTTGTCTTCTTCCTGAGTCTCAATAGCTGACAAGCTTCAGTTACAATATCGTCACTTGTTAGATTTCTTCAACATTCCTGAGACTCATCACATTTGATATAATTAACGAATACGGCATATTCTATCTCGTGCTGCATAACAATATCTTGAACGCTTACATATATATATGAACACGTATATTTTATGAAAGCAGCTCTTAATTGTTGTCACCGTAACTTCTTTCTATGACTCCTCAAATATGACTTCTCATTGGTTCTAGTATTGAAATATTCCTTTTGTAAATATTACGGAAAATTTGATTTATGTGCAGTTAACCGTTGTCCACTTATCGAAGTTTGACTATATCATTTATTATGTAACCTCGCCAGATATCAATGTGAATAGTGGATCCACGTTTAACCTGTTCTTCAATAATATTCGTCAAGGTCTCTGATTTTCTATCTTGAATTTTAAAAATAATATTTTTCTATTTTCCATACGCTCGACACCTCTCACAACTCATGCACCATCCACTGGTTGTCCAGAGTAATATTTCATTCACCACCGATAACACAGTCTTCAGATTTCATTGCTTCTTAAACAGTCCCACAGAATTCGTTCAAATCTTATTTAACCAATGATTTTATTATTATTAAATTAAAACAGTCGATTTTACGTGGCATTTTAAACAAGTGTCTCCGTTCAACATGACTAAATAATTGGTTGGAAATTATCTGAAGAGTGATTGGACGAAATCCTCGATAGCAAATTATTCTTCAATACATAATAAACACAGTCATCTTTGTTCCACCTAAAACGTCACCAAGTAAAAGTTGAAAATGTTTCTGAATTCAGTTCTGTTAATGTTTCAGATTGTTTACTATGCTGAAACAAGTTCTTTGGCCAATTTGCGATGTGGGTCCGACTGTTACAGAAGTCATAAAAAATATTACGTTATGGAAAACGGTTCGTGCTATCTGCCTCAGTCGGATGGTGCTCAAATTCAGGGAATCCATGTCCACGAGAACGTATAGAGGAAAATCTGGAAAATTTGTTTTGTTCAAAATTACATCTGGTAGTGGCATAAATCCATACAAGTTTTATTTGAATGGTACGGGAAACATGTCAAATGGCACTGTAGTCAACAGTGATAAATTAGAAAACTTTAGAAGTATACTTTTGGATGAATGGAAGACGATTAAGCCAAGGTTATTGGATTTGGTCGTGAGAGATTACCGTCATAAAATCGTGGCAGACTTGGTCTTCGAAGTCAAGACGTCTGACACCGCTGAGTCGTGGTTCACCAAGCTTAATTTGATTGATTCATTTTCCTGGAATGTCAGGTACCTTAAAAAAGAGAATTACCAGTTTTTTGGTATTTTGAATCGAACAATATTTTCCAAATACGATTCCAAGCACTCAAAAACATTTTATATAAACATTGTTAATTCAGTGTGTAAGGGGGATTTTGGAATTTTGGTCATTGTATTTTTGCCAGGTGGCTGCTCTTACTTTAACCATTGGCCTAATAAGACGGCGTACACTTACCCTCAGATTTTCTATGTGAATGTTAACGGCAAAGGAGGTTTATGGATAAAAGATTCTAAATATGCCAAATCAATGGAGATAGTTGGGACCTATGGTAATAGCACCATTGTTTATTTTTAGACGTTCACATCATCAGTGTTATCATGTCCACCAGTCTTATTTTAGTTTGACATTGAAAGACCTAAGCCATTTTCATATCTTTCCTTTTAGATTTAGTTCCGTTGTTATATTGATTTGCATTTTATTTATGTGGAAATAAAAAAATTTTATTCGTTTTTGTTTCTTGTTATTTATTCTCATAATTATAGTAACACTTAGCTCTTGAGATATCCATGGATACTAAATTAAGCCCGAAACATCTTAAAAGAAAAGTCATTGAAAGGTTATCAAATATTACGAAGTCATGGTCTTGTTGTTCATTTCAGTCATCTGTATCGTTTTGATTTTGATGTCACAAGTCCATTTTCATCTGATTCTTTTCCATTCATCGCCTAGTTTTTTTTAATAGTAGGCAGACGAAGTATTCGCGTAATCTCCTTGAGCATTGGTGTTGTATTTAAGTGGAACTATAAACTTGCATGTTCATGATTTTTAGTTGCGTACTAGACTAAAGAGATAGGTCGAATGTGTTTCTGGTTAACATTTTGATAATAATAATAATAGTAATATAATTATGCTTCTGAATAACAAATAATACTAATTTTATTATATACTTTTCTCATATCAATCGCAAAAGCTGAACCAATTCTTCATCGGCCTCCACGGTGACTCAATTCGGTTTGTGTGGATTCATTCAGCATCTAAAAAATAATAATGAACATGAAGAAAACTATTAATGAAAACATTGCTTTTAAACGGACGCTTCTTGTCTCTATGATTAACCTTCCTATGTTTGTATCCAAACTGAGGAAGGCAATCATAACCTTTCCAATAATCGGTGTGAATAATTGATCCACGATCCACGTGATCAACTATGTTATAGATTAGATGATCAGAATCTCGTTTGTTGTCAATTAAAACAAAAAGACGGAGATCATTGCTACCATCGACAAACAAAAAATTGTTTTATTACAAATCTGTTTTATTATTACTAAAATCATATGGTACATTTTTAAATTACATGAAGATTTCATAATATTTTTGAAAAATTGTCGAGTGTAACTTGATTTAAAAGTCCAGGATTTGAGAGAGCACCAATTAAAGAAGAGATTGCCGTATCTCTAATAATTTTATCTGGTTCTTTTTTAGTACTAGTAAAAGACCTGAAATACATTTATAATTGCCTGAACCAGATATTTTTCAACTACAGGTATAATACCAGCACCACCAAAAAACTTTGGCATATAAATGTACTTAATGGAAGAATGACTTGCAAGACCAAGTATACTTTTCAAGAGACGTCGAATATTTGGTTCAATGGCATTGACTCCTTGCGTCATCTCATTGAACGTTATGTAATTATTCAGAAAAGCAAAAATCCTTCGCGAATGAATAAAGTGGGATATGCATTCAACTTTTGCCATGGGTAAAGAATGCTTTCGGAAATAATTTTCAGCTGTTTGATAATGTCAGAAAATTCAAAGGACAAAACAATCTATCAGCAGAAAAAGAGCCTGAGCAAAGTCTTGGATAAGATTGATTGTTAGACCAAAAACAACGAGAGGGTTTAAACAAAAGTTTGTTTTATTCGAAACAAATTTACACAAATAACTGTAAATAATGAGATCAGTAAACAGAGAGTTATACTTGAAAGGCCGGTAACTATTTGCAACAATCTCCCCACTATTAGTGCTATCTACACCTGTCAAATCAATGGATCAATCATTATCCCTATCTGAAAAGTCTACTATATTTTCAAAAGGAAGACCAGAACAATTACTTCTTTCATTCAATGTGAGTCTCTAAATTCTTCATTCAAGCTATTAATATCAAGGCAAGGCTGATAGATAAGAAAGTGAGCGACATCTGTTCTCAAGATTGAAACAGTTCGTCTCTCAGCGCAGATACAACAATACATGTCCATAGGAGAAGTCTCAGATATTAGATGGAAATGTTTTACATGGAGGAAGATTTTGAAGAAGTTTCAGATGTAATCTTACAATCAACTTCTGGAACATTAGACATCTTATTCGAAACAATCAGAAGTTTCAAATATTATGGCTTAGAATTTATAAGCCATTATAAGAAATTGATTAATTATAATGTCAATAAAATCAAAAATAGATTTCTCAAGCTCTGCATGTCATTGCAGGCGAGAATTTTTATAAATCAGAAAATTATGTTTCTTTAATAATAGCGATTTACGCGTTTGCTCCAATCTGCCAAGCAGGAAGCGAAATTCTTTTTCTTATCGATTTTAGACCTATAATTAATCATCATCAGTCGCAAATTACCAGCCATTTCAATCTGGTCCTCAATGTTGTTAAAATTATCGTGTACAACATTGAATAACCGATTGATCTGATTAATTATCTGAGACGTTAATGATATTTTTGGAATTGATTTTGATTTCTGTTGATGCTCAATGATTTTTATTTAATTTTAAATTGCATCCGAAGATGCCATTTTTATAGAAAATATTATTTAAATCTTTAATGTTCAAAATGTCATTTATTTTTTTATTTTCATTATTTAATAATTCACATTTTTGTAAACTATCACGTGTTTTGTTCATAGTTTGTAAAAGTGGGTAATTATCGAAAAATAACCTCTTGTCACGTTTGGACAAAATACGTGTTAACATTGAATTATTAAAAGTATCATTATTACTTTTGATAATATCATTTTTATTATAATTATTATACGAAATTTATTTACTTTATAAATCCCTTCAGAATCAACATTACCGTCATCTCGTTTTATTATTTTCAAATCGATCTTTCATTTCTTATCATTTTTACTTTTATTTGTGACATTATATTAATTATCTCTTAAGGATTTAATAAAGCAATTTTTACAGTCAGAAATATTATTATTATTATTATTTGTTATTTAAATTATTAACAGAATCATTTTTTACACTTCAGAATGCATTAAAATTTGATAAAAGCTCACTTATCACTCCTTCACATGGGCAGAGACTGCTCTAACCGCTGAGCTACATCCCCCGAATAATTTTTAATTTAATTCACATATGGGGTATAGTAAAATTTGTGGGTGCAGAATGAAATTTATTTATAAATTGAGAATCATCTCATAATAATCACAAAAAGTCTTAGCATGATATGGTAGGATAACAGCGATGCTTGGCTATACTCTTTTCGGGGAATAAGGCACATTAAGGGAAAAAAATACTTTGATAGGTAAGTAAAATGTGGAATATGGTCAACTTTTAAAATCAAATATTATTGTAGCACAAATATTGTAGATCAGAATTTGACTTTCGTAAATCACAAATCTTGGTTTACTGACTCAGATATTCATTGT
>JBBMKC010255279.1:0-10131 GCA_037834085.1 Bipalium vagum | reverse complement strand
TTATTATTATTATTATTATTATTATTATTATTATTATTATTATTATTATTATTATTATTATTATTATTATTAAAATCGGTTTTTATTAATTATTCATAATTTTTCTTTTCATAAAAATGCATTTTATGATATTTTAAAGATAATTTATAATATAATTTTATTATAATATTTATTTATGATTTTTCAACCTTTTCAACTCTCAACCATAATTTACATTCAATCTCATATATACTCTTAGCGTCCTCAAGCATTATTTATTAACATAAATAGGCTTAAAATAGTGACTATGAAATGAAAATTTCAACTGTTTCAAGATTCCAATGCTTTGGAAGTATATGATCAGTAATATTTACAGCACGAAAACGTTTTCTGGAGATAAGTTGACAAAACTCAAATGATTCTCAATGATATAAATCAACTAAGTATTACTTTCTTTTGTTTTATATGAAATTTGTCTAAGTTTCCCATCTTTGGGAAAATCCACTGGAGTTACTGAAGTGAACATGTGAGCCATAAACGGATGGTTTTAGTTAAGTCTTTCTTGTACAATTCGGGAAAACTCATTATTTCCCTACTGAAATAACATTTTCTTACCTACACAATTTTAGAAGTGTCAGAAACCATAGTATGAAATTTTGATAATTTATATTTGTTTTGACGACTTTTCTTACAACTTGTGAAATGATACATGGAAAAAAGAAGCTCCACCAAATCGCTTTGTATCATATAAACAAGGTTGTGCTGGTTTTGTTTAATATGATTCAAAACGGTACAAGGTTTGAGTCGATTGTATAATCAATATGTAAAAAATATTATAAATAGTAACAAACATAATTAAAATGTTAAAAAGTAAAAAGATAAAGCAATCTTTTACGTATTGAAAATTATCAAAACCTTAACGATGATTTTGTTTACTTTGAAAATAATAATAATAATAATAATAATAATAATAATAATAATAATAATAATAACAATCGTAATTTAATCAAGCACTGTTGACAAACAAATCGCTGGACTACCACCAAAGCAACAAATTGCAAACGAGAAACCTCATAAAAAAAACAATTGCCAAGTTAAATAATCGTCACAATGTTTGCTTTAACAAATATTTAGTTTTGAAAAAACTGTAATTAATCTTCTGAGGCAGTAAGAAAGATAAATCAAAAGTCTGCCCGCGAGATAAACTAAATGGCCAGTTATCTAAACCACGTATTTGTAGACAATTTCATTACTGAACAAAAAAGGAGAGTCGTGCAGAAAATTCCGTCTTATTATCATACAATCTCGCTCACTTAAAGTAAAAAAACACGTAAATCAGTAAATGATACGAATCTTCGATCAACCATATCAAAAGTTTTGCCTAGATTTAATTGCCTGCTTGGAGATTGTTTTGTCCACACAGACCAGCGGGCCATCGTTAGAAGCAAGCAGCAGTAAGCAGCAGCAGCAGCATCAGCATCAGCAACAACATCATCACCCTCACCATCACCATCACCACCATCTTCATCCTCCTCTTCACCATCATCACCAGAAGCAATGAAAATTATTAACCAATGTATTTGTTCAGCTCGCTCGTGATTGGTCCTTACGTATTATATGAGATATCAATAAGGCTAATGGTAAATCATTTTGTATTTGTTTCTACCAAATTTTCAGTTCGGTCCAATTTTGGTTGTTCTTTTACTTTTCGTCGTTGAACTTTTTTCCATCTGAAAATTTATAAGCAATTTTCCCATCAACGAAACCAAATACTACAACAACTACAACAACAACAAAACAGAAATATTTTTATTGTACTTGAGAATGGACTTTAATTGCTGATGTATAACCGAGAAATCATTCATTCATTTTTTGTAAATTTATGAAGGTACTTTTTAATTTTTTACTAATCATAATTTCATCCTTAAACCAATTTTTAAACTGGAAATTATCTTTAAACTAGTTTAATTAATATTTACCTTGATAAACAATAGTTAACCTATAAAATTGTTATAAATTATTTTAATAATAACTTTAAAACGATTTGTTTTACCGATTCAATAAATTTAACGTGAGAGAATATAATTTTCAATATCTTTACAATTGGACGAATTAAATGAAATTAAATATAGTTTCAATTTGATTAAAGCACAAATCGTTCGAAAATTTTTCAAATGGTAAATTTATCTAAAGGTAATGATTAGAAAAGGTAATTTTTAATACCATTAATAGAAAAATAATTAAATACCAAGTTCTATGAAATGAATTCTTTTAAATATTACAAGCGTGAATCGTATATTATAATTAGGACATATTTATTTGTAATGTAAGCCTACTAACTTTTATGTGGGAATTTTCGCAAACCTTTACAATTGAACAAGAAACTTTTAGAGATGTGGTATCCGATTGTCAGAGTTGATTTGGTTTTGTTTATTATCAAAACGAAAATGCATGTGTCAAATAAACAATAAAAGATTATTAAAGATATTTTTAAACTGAAATGAATGTAAAATAGCCATAATCATGGAAATTGTTCAATTTTCCTGTCGAAACAAAAGTGTGGTCCCACAATTTCAAATAAAACTCAAGCGAGTACATTTTCGTTAGTTCGATAAAACAATCAATTTTCTGTTATTATTTCCGTCAAACCATTGAAATTGTCTGCAGACTCAATTTCATTAAATTTTACAAATAGATAATTTATGGAGTTCTCAACGTTGAAACAATAATAATGAATTAAATTTAATTAAAAATGATTAATATGTTTTCCCTTATTAATAAAAATGGTTTATCAAAAACAAGTTGAATGATAAAAAAATCATTTTAATTATTTTGACATGGAAAAGAAATCAAAATTTGTTATCGAAATCTCGATTGTAAACGATGTCGAATAGTTCAAGATTAATGATTATTTTCGTATTTATCGGCGATATTGAACCTAGATCAGGATCATAAGGATTAGTTCAACCGTCTTTTTGAGTAGCATATATGGATTGTTTTCAAATATTTCTACCCTGGCTTAAAATCAATTCAGTTTTGATATTAAAAATTATAATAATATTTAAATTGGAATATTTAAATTTTCTTATTTTACCCAATCATAATAATTTTTGAAGTCCCAAATTTTAAGCACTTCCTCTCAAAAATCAAAATATTGGAGAATATGGAGGTATAAGGTAATTTAAATATTAACCCTTTGATGAGTAATTTCCAAATTTTATTTAAAAATAAAATGGTTTTGAAAGTTGAAATCTAAATAAAAATCATTAAAATGTTTAATGATATTATGTACTTCTTTCAAATCTTATTTTATTCTCTGATCTATTTATAGAAAAATATTTAAAATATATTCAGTAATAAAAATTGTATTAGAAAAAGATATCAAAATACTTAAAATTATAAAATAATGTTTTTAAGTCATCAAAAAATGACATCCATACGATAAATGCATTTAAATATAAAATTATTTTTATTTAAAATAAATATAAATTTTTAAAATTTTATTTATAATAAACATTTTTTATTTTCTTTGTTTTATTTATAATAAAAAATATTCAATTTTTTATTTTATTGAAAATAAATATTTAATTTTTTTATTTTATATTTTATATTTATTTATTTATTAATTATTAATGAATAAAATTAAAATAAAATAAAATATTTTTTTAAAATACTTTTATATAATAATAATATATAATATAAAATAATAATAATAATAATAATAATTACTGTTTTAAAGATAAAATAAAATATTTTATATAATCTGTAATAGTTTTGTCTTTTATTTTATATTGGCTCTAATTTATAACATAAAATTATTGAACTTGTACTAAATTAATGTCGTTTTAACTTTATTTAAATTATTCAATTTTATAGTAAATGTTTTTAAATAATAATAAAATTTTATTACCACTCAAAAGTTTACATTTCATAAAGTTTTTTTAATATTATATATAATATTTAATTTTTAAAAATTTTTCTAGAAGATTTAAGAAACATGACGAAGAGACAAATTAGATCAACTTTTGTACCAGTATTAAGTAGGCAATAAAGCACTTAACGGCTAACAGATTTAATAAAGTATTTGGGCAATGAACAGTTTTTGATCGCTTGATGTAAAGTTTTCATTAAAGTTTTCGTCAGGAATATGAAAATCTAGAATATCATGGATATTGACAAAAATCAGATAAAAGCGATAATCGAACCATATAAATTGAAAATCACTATAGAAGTAGCAAAGGAACTCAGAGTCGACTATATCACTGTACTTTGTCATTTTAATCAAATTGGAAAAATTAAAAAGGTGGACAAATGTGTGTCACACCAATTGAGTGAAAAGATATCATATTGTCATCTTCACTGCTTTTGTGCAAGAACAGGTACTCATTTCTCTATATAATTTATTATATGGAATAATGGTCTATGTTCTGCACAATGATTGAACCATGATGAATCCCCTAAGTACTTCACAAAATCAATTATGCACACAAAAGTTAAGTTGACTGCTTTGTGATAAATTGATTCATACTTTCACTTCTACAGAAAAACTATTACATCTGAGAATTAGTCCCAACATATTTAAGAAATGAATGCAAACTGAAAGTTTCCACCTCCTCATTGATAAATAAAAATTATTTATTTATTTAGAAAGACAACGAACGCCAACATTTTGTACAAACAATGTTGCAAAAAATTAACTCTTTTGTGTATGAAATTTTTCCTCATTCCCATACTTCCTAGATCTACGCCCAGCAATTTTCTATTATTTCACTGGAATCAAGGCAACTTGTTAATAGTTGAAATATGTGACATCTAATGGATTTTAACTTGTTTAATAAATTTTATTTTTAGCTGAGTTGTCATACTAAAAAACGACATTATTTCTGCATCAACCTAATATATATCTAGTTTGAATTTTTAAAGTGAATTAATTTAATCAATTAATAATTTTAAAAATTGTTTTTATTTATTTTTTTATATATTTATAAAAAATTTTTATTTAATGGCAATGAAAACTTAAAACTTAATAAAAATATTTAACAATTTATTTATAATATAAAAATGTTAATAAAAGAACTATTACAATTTTTTCATTATTAAGCTTTTCATTAAAATATTTGGAATCAATTGAATCATTTGTAAATAATCAGGAAAATTCGTTGTAAAACTCAAGCTTTTATTTAACACATGCAAAGTAACTTAAAACTATATAATATAAAATAAAACCTTTATATAAATATTTTTTATTTATTAACAATAAATAAATTACCGAAATTTTTATAACACCTTTTAGAACTATTAAGTAGTCGATGCTCACAAGTGAAACATACATTACCTCTGTTGATGCCATCATAAATTAAATATCTATCATAATATTTTTGAAGATTATATTTTAAATAAATGCCTGAAATTAATTCATCTGTAATTATGTGGATGGGACTAACTTGACATGAAACATTCATACTTTTATCAGACAAATAAATGTTGACATCTTGTGGAAATATTTCTAAAGTTATCATTTCGCCTAAATTATGTTAGTACTCAAATAAAAATAATAAATGATTTCAAATAAATTGAAAAAATAAGTAAATAAAAAATTAATTTTAATATTTTCGATATTTTTTAATTAAGAATAAAGAAGAAACATAGCCAGAAAAGGGATGAAAAGCCGAAAAACCGCCGATGATAGCGTGAATGGCTGTCCTCGAGGGGTCGCAACGATGCGACGAAAAATAAGAAAGTTGTTGTAAGAACTGAGATTCTCAGTATCTTCACCAACTTCTAAGTGGTCAGAAATAACCCTTGCTGTGGTTGTTGCAGAAGTAGAAATACTTCTACGACAACCACTCAGAGGTTAGGTCAAAACCGAAACTCTGAGTTGGTTGCACATATGATATTCCTTCGGTACGAAAATCACCCATTCCAGCCATCCTGGGAAAGGGAGAACCACTGGAAAAGGTCAGCGTTGAGAAACAGTAAGGAAGGTCTTTATATATTTTATAATATATATCTTTTATTATTTTTCATATTCTTTTAACCACTCTTTATACACTCAGTCTCGACCATACAATTGGGACCACTCGTTGCTCACAGTGGTCCAGTACAAGGGCTGGTAACATGGATTGAGCACAATGTATCAGTTGATGTTGATCTGGAGTTGATCTCCGGAAATGAGAACTCAGAATCAGTCGTTTCATGCATTGTGAGTACCTTTTTACGTATCTTCATCCAGCCCTGGTCCTGTCGTAATGCCCAGGACCTATTACCCTCGGAATATGGGGTCAATTGGCGAGTAATCATCCCTTTTTGATTGACCATAGTACAACCGATCAACCATCCCTGGGAGAACCTGGGCAGTCGTATTATGCTGTATTTATGTTTTTTTTCTATATTCTTAATTATTATTTAATTAAACTAAATAATAAAAATAATATCATTATTAAAATATTAAGGTCAAAAATTGACCATAGTGTATTATAATTATAAAAATAATTTTTCCCAACTAAAATCATTGAATAGGCACTTAAATAATAATTATATTTCCGCTCTTCCTCCAACCGCCCGCTTATCACGAAAATAATTATAATATAGAACCTTTTAAAATATCTTCCCTCCTTATAAATCTCATATCAATTCTTTAAAATATTATAATAATAGTCCAAAATTTTAAAATCTACCAAAGAAGGCCTACTGCAAATGTCTCCTACTACAAGTATTTATGCCATCGGCATCAGCCTCAACTTATCCATCGAAAGTTGAATGTCATTTATTCAGTAAAAATATAAAAAATGGCAATTTTATTAAAATTAAAAATTTTAATTTCTCAATTTCTAGAAAACTCTTTTTTCCTTAAAATAATTTATTACTTTGGTCATATTTTCCTCTTTTAATCATTGTAATATGTATGTCCTTGTCTTTGATTGACAAAATGGAAGGTTTGCCAAAATATCTGAAAATCTTATTATTTCAGGATTATTTAATTTGTATAAGGATATATTAGCAGATGTCAGTGCTTTGACAACAACTTCAACATATTGGTCATAAACTACTGTTATAAATGTTTGTTCAATTTTATTGGAACTTACTGAATCGAAATTGTTTTCAATAACTTTATGTTTCTTACTTTTCCGATGAGCATCTACATAATATTTTTTCGTGGTTCACGAAACAGTCACAAATTTTGTAATATAGTTTGTTTTGTGAATTATATAAAAATTCTTGACTGTTGTTATTGGAATGATAATTAATTGTTTCCTTATCACTTTTCTTTTCTCTTGGCATTTTTAAAATTTGGTCCCCAAATATTAAAACACTTTTTAAATGCCATTTAAAATGGCATTTAAATGAAATTTATGGCAAAAAACGTTCCCTAATAATTATTGAAAGAATCATATTTTTAAATTTTCTTTAATTAAAAATTTTATCAAAATTCTTATATAAAAAATAATTTTAAAAAAGTTTCTTTTTTTACTAAATTATACTTATTTTTACTTTATTTTAATCTGTATCTCTATTTTTATCTCTGATTTATACGTATGTATATTTATATTAAGTTGTAATTTTATCCACGGCTCTGATTACACTGGGGATTACTTAATAGCCTTAAGTACTTTGTCACCCAAAGTTCATGGGTTGAAAACAAAAATGGTTAATAAGTAACTCTTAATGAATGAATTAAAGAACTATCCTGATTCATTCGCTCATCTACACAACAATATCCTGAATTAGCCAGACTGCAAGGCTCCAAGCATGAGGATGAAGATGGTTAGAGCAGTGAGATGGAAAATTTTTTATACTTTTATTGAAAATCTTTTTATGGTGGTGGATTAATAAGGATTTTTATGTATAATTTTTATAATTTTCCTGGAAGGATAAAAACACAAAAATCATATCTTATTTCTTTATTTTTTGTACTGTGATATTGTTTGCTTTTATGATATAGGATAATTTCGAAATATCTAAAAGATTGTGGATTGAGGACGCAGTTGATGGTGAATTTATTCGTAAGGTTTTTATGCAAAACTGAAGACTCGTGAAGAAAACTAGGTAAATTTCTTTATTCTTCAATATATTATATATTTCAATAACTGACGAAGAAAAGGTGACAGGGCTGACGAGGCTGTTGAGGAAATCTTAAGAAAGAAGAAACCAAAAAATGATGCCAAAGCTTATCTTAAATGAATTGAACACATCAAAAAATCCGACGAAGATGGTCACAAAATGTATCATTAAATAAATGTTTATTTCTTTTATTAGGTGTATAACTATGACTCCGGATTTTTTTAAAATGATATTAAAAATTTTGTTTGCATATATACCTAAATTATATTGAATTGATTTATAAACAAATATATCATATAATTATAATATCACGAGACAGTTGCTTTAATATTCCTTGTTTAAATATTATAGCGATTCAAAATGTCAATATTCATCCTAAATAGACGACATTTGCGGGAAGTAATTCTACATTACTTTATTGCCAAGAAAACTGCAATGGAAACGTACCGCTTGCTTCGAAATACCTATGGAGAACAGGCTCCTTCAATGACCACATGTAAAGATTGGTTTTGCCGTTTTAGAAATGGCCAATATGATACGAACGACAAAGAGCATGGGAAGCCACAAAAACAATGTGAAGATAGAGATCTGAGAAGGCTGTTGGACGAAGACCCATGCCAAACACAATCTGATCTGGATGTCGTATTAATTGTGACTCAACAATGCATTTCAAAAAGTCTGGCAGCTTTATGAATTTTTCGAAAATTATAAATTTGGATCCCACGTGAATTAAAAGAAGGATACATTGAATGGCGAAAAACAATTTGTAATGTCCTTCTTCAGAGACAAAAAAGGAAACGTTTTTAACATCAAATTATCACAGGAGACAAAAAATGGATTCTTTATGACAATCCAAAACGCAAAGCAGCTTGGTCCAACAACACTAAAACAAAATGTCCACGATTTGAAAGTTATGTTGTGTATCTGGTGTGATCACAAAGGAGTGATCTATTATGAATTTTTAAAATTTTCTTAAAGACTAACTGTTGAACTTTATCGATCACAATTAATTCGTTTGAAGCAAGCTTTGAATGAAAAACGACCAGAATGGGTGACTAGACACGAAAAGATAATTTCAACATGATCACGCAACACCATAGGTTAATTTAGTTGTAAATATTTATTTAGAAGGTACAAAGTCTTACCTTACCCGCCCTATTCACCAGACATTGTCCTTCGGATTACCATTTGTTCAGCTCTTTGCAATCAGCACTTTCCAGAGAGCGGTTCAGTTCCCTTGAAGGCCTCAAAAATTGGACTGAGAGCTTGATTTAATCAAAAGGGGCAGAGTTTTTCTTTCATGGAATTCATTCGTTACCTGGACAAAGGTTGTAGCTTCCAATGGAACATATTTTCAATAAATGCTTTTAAATAAAATTTGTAATAAATGTCTTTGTTTTCTTATTAAAAAATGCCAGAGTCATCGTTGTACACCTAATATTATGTACACATAATATTATATTATATTATTATTTATTAAGTATCTACGATGACTAATAATTGAAGAAGATGTCTTGGTATTTTTACTTTGTTTCACGAGGGGTACCCCAAAGAAATCTACTTACCACTCTCAACTTCCCCATGTGGTGGTAGTACTTACAAACGACAAGGGTCTGTGACGAGTAATTAGCAATTCTCTTCGAAATGGCCTCCTTGGTGTAGTCCGATCTGTCGTCATTGTGAGATCCTTCTGCCAGAAGACTGCGGCAAACGTCTGCCTCGCAGTCCACAAGGACCATGAATTGGATGTTGCCAATGCCAATCTGAAGCAATAGATTTCATCGTCAATTTTGCATAGTGTGAGATACTGACCAGTCTGTCGAATTCAAGATTTTGTTGAACGGTTCTTGGAAAGCCTTCGATGAGAAAATGTTCCTTATCGCAATTCTTGTTCAGCTCCCTGATCAGTACTTCTAATACAAAATCCTGAATGACAAAGGTGCTCTCATTATAATGACAATGAATTCCTGTCCTCAAACAATTCTTCATCTTAGAAATAAAATGATCATTTCAACAGAATATTGTCAAGAGTATTGGTTCGAACCGTAAACATGGATACCACCATAGGTCTATCATAATAATAATAATATT
>JBBMKC010255268.1:0-10131 GCA_037834085.1 Bipalium vagum | reverse complement strand
AGTTGTGCAAGAAAATTGTATCCTCCATGCCAAAAAGATTAGTATTGGTCCAAAAATCAAAAGGATATCTCACTAAATATTAAATACCTGTTTATTTATTAAATTTCGAGTTTTAACTTATTCATTTCCCTTAATTTTGTATATTCTATAGGGGGTGAACAAACTTTTTACAAGAACTGTATTTACTATTTTTGTAAAGTTACTTCAATTTTTATTTTTTAAATAAATTAAAAATATTTATAATTTTTATAGATTAAAATATATTGCAGATAATTTGGTAAATTATCAAAAAAACTTACAATATCTTCATTATGATTTTTAGACCTTAAATATGATAATGAAATTAATTGTATTTTAAATTTTATATCACAGATTTTATAATTAAAATTCTCAACTATTTTATTTTGATTATATAATATTTTAAAATATTTTGATTTTAAATGATTTATTAAAGCTACTATTCTTTGAAAAAATTTTCACATATTTCACAATAAGTTTGTTTTTATTTTTCAGTCCTTTTATTTATCATTTTTAACATTAAAAAGTCTATTACATCAAAATTTGAGATAAATAAAACTTGTGACAATAAAAAACTGACAATAAAACTACAATTTAAAATTCAATTTTATTTTATTAAAATGTTTCATATTTTCTATTACACCAAAATTTTATGATAATTAAGATAAAATATTTTATTATTTTATTCATTATAATTTTTGAATTAATAGTGTAAAAATCCCCGAACTAATTCAAAATAGAACGAAATTTTTAAATAGCGATTTTCATCTTTGTATTGTTTATAAATTAATATTTTAAAAATCATAAAAATTAGTGAAATAAACATTCATTAAAATATCAATAATTAACATTTGAAAAAATTGAAAAACTGCGATTTTTAGGTTTGGGTTCTGTTTCTTTATATTATATTACATGTTATTGAACTAATGAATCAAAATAATCACAACAATCTCTGATATACGAATGAATCAAAGTAATTACTTTAAATCTCTATTTCACAATAATTTACAATCACAAATTATCATACTATATTACAAAATAATCTAGATAATCAAGTCACACAAAATCAAAAATGTCTTCAGATTAAATATTCAATTCACAGTAATAAAATGGTTAATAATATTAAATTGGAATAGTTATTATGAATAAATTAAAATGATTATTTCTCTTTTCTTAAGATAAAACAATATATATATTTAAACAATAATTAACAAGAAAAAAACGAAGTACTCTCACTCAGAGCGAACAATGGGTCCCCACGTCTTCTGATAGGCCCTGTCCGGTCGCCTCTGAGTTCTCTAGTTGAGCAGGACTCATTTTATAATCTTTTCGTGTTTTATAATTAAGTATAAATAAATCTTGACTGGATAATTTTTACAACGCAAAAAATATTCAAAAATTTCTTCCAATGCGATTTTATTTTCTGATTTAATAAGTTTTTATCACAGGCAGTTAGACTATCTTTCATTTTTTCCTAACTCTTATTGGATCTGCATTACTTTGTTGTGTCAGGCCTGGGTTTGTCCTTTGTTAGCATCTAAACATGTGGGGGATTTATCGAAATTTCACTATACCAAAGACATTCATATTCACTTCTGCTTCACCAAGTCCTTTTTTCTGCCGAATTTTCATTGACTTTATTAATGCGACCGGTTGACTTATATACTCTTACGATGGAAGCTGCAGTTTGGTATTTTCTCACACATTTCTTTTTCAATATGTAATTAAACCCTTTGAAATTTTTTTAGATATGATTATAAGCATTGACCCTTAACCAAAACTAAATAATATCAACCAAGATTGGTGTTTTGAGGTCCGATTTTATAAAAAGCTGATTTAATAACTAAAATTTGAATTATGAGATTCAAATTTAAAGTATACCTTAATTGCTTTAAAGATATTAAAATAGAATAAATAAATGAGATTTCTTCAAAAATTAACTAATACATAAATATGGTTTTTCAAAATTATGAAATAAAAAATTAAAACAGGAATACGAATGAGTATATCGAAATGGATCCATTAAATATAATATATGAATCAGAGAAACTTTGTTTTCAGTCAAATCTATAAAACTTATTTTAAAAGAAAAGGTATATTTTAAGTTAAAGAATAACTTAATGGTTTATTACTTTTATATATTGTTCAGAATATTTAACCTTAGTTCTTATAATAAAATCTAATCAGTAACAATAATGAAGTTGAATTCTATAGAATAACGCAGTTTTGTTTTAATAAATTTAAATAAATACTTGCTTAAAACTTTTGATTTAAATATTTTTTAATGATGTCATTATTTCAAAAGGCAATTAACAGCGATTTTAGTAATATAACATATGAAGAAATTCTGGAAGTGTTTCCCCTTTTATATTATACAGTAGATAATGTTGAGGAATTCATTTTAAATTTAGAAATAAATGATTTTCAAGCTTGTAAAATTATCAGTCTTTGTAATATATTTGAAGATTATTCAACTAAAGTACCCTTTCATTCAATCTTTGCTGATATTGCTAAATATCAACAATCTAAGTAATTCAGCTGTCTGCGATTTTTTAATTTATTAATCATTAGAAAATCTGCTGGATATATTAGTACAGAAGATATGAAATTTCAGTTCATTTGCAATGAATTTGACAGTTCTACTAATCCTGAAAAAAAATTTCGAATAGTTCTATTTGAAATTTCTGAGTTATTGGATTTGGTAAATTGTTACATGTTTGAAATAATATATGTAATAATTTTAAGGTTGAGAATTCAAAGCCATTTACTTTTGAATTTTCCAAGAGTGAATTGCTAAACAATCTAACATTTCATTCTGAAATTAAGCTAGTCATCTATGTTCTGATTCACGGTTTATAAATACATATATATTAAATCACTATAAAGATTATTTATCTAATCAGATTTTCCTTCATTGTGGGACTTTTCACGAATTGTTAAAGGATTCTTGCATTGTGAGAAAGGCCTGGAATTGATAAGAAGCTTAGCATTGAATTTCCCACATAAATGGTACACAATTTGCATATCATTAATTGAAGCGGCAAATAAGACTCAGGGATCAAATTATCACATTCAACTACCAGAATTTATTTTACATATCATAAAATCAATTCTGGACTTAAATCCAAAACAAATCTATTTAATATTAGAGCACTGTGTTGGTTATTTTATCTTTTCCATACGGCATCTAATGTGTATTATATCAGATCTCCAATCGTTTGTTTCCAGAGCTCGTTTTAACTATTGCGATTGATATGAATAAAGTCGGTCAGTTGAATTTATTGGATTTTCTAAAACGAATATTGCTTGATGAGGGGAGCGAAAATACTCAGTGGTTCACTCAATATTTGAAAGTACGAAATAATATTTCATGGATTATATCAAATAGAAAATTCGTAGAGTGGATCACCATTGACATCGAGTATTAATGATAAAATAATGGAGCTGGTGAAACAGTTCACTTCTGATTCTGAAGGAAAACTATCCCGAGATATGCTAATTCATGCTCAACTATTGTTAAAGGTTTTAGCAGCATTGAAAATATTTACAAATTATGCGTAAGAATATATCTATACTTTATTTACCATTATACATAATTGAAAAACTTCGATAATTAACAATCCATAATTTCTCCTCAGATTCGATCCGGAACTTTCCAGTCTATTAGTTGGATTGATTACTCAGGATTTACCAATTACCAAGATTTCCGTAGACTTTGTTCAATTTTCCATTGCATTCGTAATTGCGATGAGATCTAATTTCACTTTGTAAGTTCGCAGATTGTAAACTTTCATTGAATTACTTTACTGATTGTTTAGTGACGACAAACATCCTTGTAACATAGATATGATTTTGACAAAATGGTTGCGAAATCTCATCTTGAAGCAAGAGGAATTCCATCGTCAATTACCGAATTCCTATTCGGAATTATTGCTGCTGTTTGCTTTGTTTTATCATACAAAACAACTGAATGAGATTTCCAAAATTATCTCCACGATATTTGGATTCAAAGTTCAAGATATTCAGCAATCAATCAACATGTTCCGAAAAGTATTCACCCATGACGTGTTCACTGAACAGGTAATGATGATAAATTGGATTGAAATTGGTTTGTCATGGAGAATTTCGTTAGATTCTTACAACACATGCTGTCAGAGTGCCCGTTACAAAAAATCTCAATCAATCAATCACCGGTCATCTGCCAATCGATTGTGTTCTTCAGTTGCTGAATTTAAGATCGTTTTCTAAAAACAAAGTCAAAATCGATGTAAGATTTGTTTTGATCGTTTTCAATTTGTGTGAAGTGAAGGACAGTCCGGTCAGCAGGAGATCTGCCGCTATAGATTTTCATAGTTCTCCTGACAATATTATAATTGTAACTATCCAAGGTTTGCAGATGAATACATTCAATGTCTATGAAGAATTAAGTGGATCCAGATGAATCGGAACTGAATCCTCATTCTTTTTTTGGGCACGGGGCCGTTACCATGTCTATCTTACCATTAAAATCTGTATTGAGATTAATGACGATCGTTTTTGTTAAAACTTAATGGAGTTATACCCCTTTTGTAAAAATTTCTCAACCAAAAGTAGCTCGTTCAATAAATGAGATTAATTGATCTATAAATATGGTTTTGGGAAATATTAAAAATTTTTTTGAAAGTCGAAGCATCCAATAATCTCCTCATGGTTTTGGATCAAGTCAGAGCTTAGTTTTATGTTCCCTGTAACATCTTTTGGTCTAAATTGATTTGAGAGCACACTAAAGTAGTGGTGAAATATTTCTGTTATGACTTCTCGTGATATCAACATTTTGTTTTATTATATTTAAAAAGAGTGACCATTTTTACGGAGTTGTTGAAATATTTTTTTGACTTATTCATTTTTAAAAAAATCTTTAGAATTGGATCTATCGACAAATTTGCAACAGCATCGTTCCCATTCATTCAAAATTACCAAAGTTAATAATTACATATGTGGAAAGTCTTTTGCCCACTGAAGCCAAAAACAGCCAAGGCAACGATCCGATTCCGGAAGAGACAATCATTCAAATGTTTGATTTCGATATCAGAGGTCACCCGATGACGGCTTGCCATAAATCAATGGGTGGTGGTCTTACTATAAAAAGTGAAAGTCCTACAAAGGACATAACAGCACAACTTTTAATTCTCTATTATCTATTGACTTATTACGATTTGCACTGTATTCAATTAGTGGACGAATGTATGATTTTGTCTTTTATTTTCTTAAATATATTTTTATATATTCAGCAATCAAGAAAAAATCGTTTTTCTACTCTCAATCAATATGGAGTCGAATTCCCATAAAATATTTACTGTTCCACGTTGAGAAAAACGTGTCAGACTATCTCGATCTTTATCCTGCACTTTTAAGGTTTCGTTGTGTTTCATTGTATTCCCTTAAATTTTGTTAAATTGATTTTCCAATATTATATACAACCCAGAATTATCAAAACTAAACTGTCCACAAGAGCTTAGTTAAACTGTCATCAGCAATATTTTCAGTAATCGTCGAATAATTTTCATATTATAAAATCTATAAAAAATCTTGAGAATGGCGATTGGACAGCGTGTTGTGGATTTTACTCAATCTCTGATTTACATATTACGAACAGGACGCATTCTTTTGTATTGAGAAATGGTTGTTGATTTATCCATGACCGAGGTTTTGAGGTGTCATATAGATAATAATCCGGGGTTCATGGATTACATACAAAAAATAAACAAATGTGTTTTGATTATAACAGTTTTCATCGAATTTTTTGTGAATCAAAATTAATGTGAAATTGAACTGATGAGATTTGAGAATATAAATTTTTTGTTTGGTGCAACATTATTATTGATTGAAAATAATAGTACTGAGAGCTTGTAGAAATTTCTGAATACAAAATCGATGGTTTTTAGAATTATTTGTAAATCATGATTGATCTTCAAGGAATTTTTTAAAAATTTCTATTTTAGACATTTTTTGTAACACTATTTTCCTAATTAAATTGATTTTATATCGATTACGATAATTGTTACAGTCTAAATTTTACTGAGACTCTTACCAAATATTCACTTTTGTAACCCATTGACTGCATTGATCATATTGAAAGTTGTAAATAATAATAAAAAGATATTGGTCATTATTAAGTGAAGAGTGACTAACGACTTAAATGATTTCTCCTTTCTGTTAATATCACATCCATATTATTTTAGGCTTCTGACAACACATTTTCCTCAACTGGTCTGCGGTGATTTTGCAATTCAAGACAATCTGGCCATAGACACACAATTGTTCAATTCAAAATCTTCAACAGATTTACCAACCCCAGACAAGTTTAATGAAGGCAAGTTGACTTTTGTATGATTTGCATTTATTTTCAAGAAACGACAACGATTTGAATTTGTTCTTATTTATCATTAATAATTAAATTATTGATTGGTTGAGATATGGGTTATTTAGACAAACCAGAAATGGTCTTACATCAAAATTTATTGTTTATATTATGTGATTTTGTATATTATTTGATTAATCAAATTGATTGAACAAAATTATTATTGATTAAAGATTAAATAAAATTAACAATAATATTGTTTAATAGAATTTCAAAGATACATTAAATCCAAGGGTTGTGATTGCTCGACAATTGTCAGTTATTCCCAGAAGCTCGCTGAAAGTGATGTGGAGAATCTAATTCCATACGTTTCGGAAATTGTAGATCATATTTATGAGTTACTCAATCTGATAGACTCACACGATGGCACAGTACATTATCGACTTCTCAGCGCATATAGGACCATTTGGATAAAGTTACGGATGATTATGCCGAGAAAGTTTGTCGTTGCTCTATGATAAACTATTCATTTTCAATATTACCAATGCAGAATCGAAAATATGACAATCAATAAGCTCCAGCACGTTGTGGTGCCAGAAACTGATTTTTTGGCCATACTTAAAGCATCCCAGAAAATAAATTATTCCGAAGAACAAATTCTTGAAAACCCCGTGGAAATTTTACTGGTTAATATTGATCAGAAAATTTTCAGGTTGATTTTTCTTTGTTTATCGATTTATTTTTAATTGTGTGCGGATCATTTTAATTCAATTCGAATCGGTTCATACTTTTAAAAAACTAAATTATCGATTTTATTATTGTAATTGATTATTGATTTTAAGTGATATTTATATTTGTATAATGATTTTTACGAAAAATTTATTTTACAAAAAAGGGGAGTTGATGTACAGGACCCGGAAAAATTTTCGCTTGTTTTTTCATGTAGTAGTAATATAGCTTCTTTTTTTCAGATGTGCTCCTATATTGGAAATTCTTTTACGGATCATCGAGTCCACAATTCTTTCAGCGCGTACATATTGGTACAACATGCAAATCCACAGTGAATATTATCATCAGTCGATCACGTCGAAAAAGTTTGAATCGGTTTTTGGTTACCCTGATAATAAAAAGAGATCCGAGCTGGATTTATTGAGAAAATCGCTTTTTCTTAATCAGGAAGCAACAATCATACAAATGCTGTTGGAAAAATGTATGTCGTATCCGTCTGAGGTAAAGATTTTTTTTATTGGAATTGTCACCGTGACAATTTTTTTTATGTTAATTAATCAACTAGATTTTATAAACATTAGTTTTCAACAATCAATTTTATATAAATATTATTTCCTTATTTATTGCATTTTAATTAAAGTGTCTTACACTGATTATTATTGACAAAAACAAAATTGTGTGAAGGGAAAATTTAAATTTAATTAATACCTTTTATTATTTCTATTTATCAATAATAACTTTTTCCATTAAATGAGTTTTATAAAATCAACAATACTTCCCTTAAATTAAATAAAAGAATTACCCAGAGAAATCCCTTTAAAGGTTTGTCGACGATGAATAATTTTCCAAATTTGTGGCTACCCGATTTATAAAGACGAGTTATATATATATATATATCACTTCATTTTATTTAGATAACAAAAAATCTGCCCCTTTATAAAAATAATTAATTCGACAGTTTTTACTGATTAAATGATTCCACAATCAGTTCTTTTACACAAAAATTTTATTCTTATTAATTAATGGCGTGATTGATTCATTTCTCAACATTTTTGACATGTGTTTATCTTATCCGATTCTCTTTCAAACAACTGTAGACAGGGGATTGCAAAAAATCAGCGTTGACCGAAGTGCAGAAGATCATTTGCAATTTTATCCATTCCATGTTCATTAGTGAACAGGATTTGTGTCACATTGTTCATCTGCAGGTTTTTTCTTGCTGGATCTATTTTAAATAAACTTTTATTGGTTTATTATAGACTTATCCTCAAAGTTTGCTTCCCATTGCCGTTCAAGGAATACCTTCGATTCACATTTCTCTAAATTATGTCGAGCAGATGTTCATCAGCAGCGGTGATTATTATAAAATGGTAAGACATAAAGAGAGACAAATTAATATATTTGTGATACTTTGTGCTAAAAATTTATTATTTCGTAATTTAGGTCTTTCTGCTTGATCTAGTCTCGTACATTGGAATGTTCTACAATATCAAATGTTCTCTAGATATAGCCGCAAAACTCCTGGAATATTTCCAATCTGTTGTTCATTGTGAGTGTTCATTTCAGAATATACAAAATAAATTATGAAAAATATCACTATTATTATTACATTTATTACTATTGTATTTCTTATAACATATTAATTATTACTTTTACTTATTCGGAAAATATTTTCTACATCCAGCTCTTTAAAAAAATCAATATTAAGTAATCGTTATTTCTTTTGTTTAGCTTTGGCAAATATCGAAGAACGTCCCATGTTAATTTGGGTGACAATCGACCCTATTGTAAGGATTGGGAAAACGTTTCCAAATTTATTGACCACAGTCGGTCTCTATCTGTTGACGGTAGCTTCCACTTGTTACTCATTCATTGGAATCAATGATGATTGCTATCCAGCATTTGGTAATTTGCTTTACCTTATTCAAAATCCTAATAAAATAATTCGATATTCTTAGGTACCTGCCCTGTTGATCCGAAATTGGATAAGTTTTTCGATTATTTGGAAATCGAGGAACAATATCAGCTGTGTTATATGAAATTGACAGAGGCCTACGACAATTTGACACAACATGGCTTGGTCCAATCGTCTGTTTATCATTCGAAAAGTTAATTGTAAAAATTGTTTTGTATTTTGTGTATATTTGAAAATTTTTTATCGACATTCGTCGCGGTTTGAAAAACAAAATGTGTCCAAAGAAGTTTTAAAATATATTGAATGTAATTTTCTCGTCGTGTTTTTTCATTTGTTACTGTTCTGTCATTCAAATTGTGATTCAGTGAGTTCCCAAAAATCCCTTGTGGTCTTAGAAAAAAAGATTAATTATCTGAATATTTTTAGAATTTCTTATTTCATATCAGTTGAGCAATGGACCCTGAGTAATAAAATATTGATAGATTTCCAGCTATTGCACCAGTTTTTAATATTTTTCAGATTTACATTTATCTTTTGAAATGGTTTTGAATTTGATTCATAATTCATAATGAAACAAGTCTCTGGCGAGTAATGTTAATATGTATGAAAGTAAGTAACGTTTTAATCAAAAAATCTAAAGGTAACACAAGAAGAATAAATGTACGTGGAAAGATTTTTAAAATGTACTGAATGATTTTTTTTAATGACTTTAATATTATTAATATTGTTATGCGAATTCTTATTAGTCCAGCAAATTGTAATATGATAGATAGAGGTAAAATTGAAAACTTAAACTCATTTCTGCACAATTTTGGCCAGCTCATTGAAAACTGCACGTTAAACAACTGGGATGAATATGATACAATAAATTTTTTTAGTCTGGGAAATAATGGTCTAATTCAATTTTATAAGAATGAACTTTATTTCAACTGTGTTTATTGAACAAAATTAATCAAGATGCCCAGGCACTCATTACTGAATTTTTATTTTTTTTTTCAAGAAATCAAGATGAAGATCAATGAGAACCAAGTTCAGTAACTAAAGATGATGAGGTCAAAATAATAATAATAATAATAATAATAATAATAATAATAATAATAATAATAATAATAATAATAATAATAATAAT
>JBBMKC010255258.1:0-10132 GCA_037834085.1 Bipalium vagum | reverse complement strand
AGAAAGACTAGAGCCATAAATACTGTACATGAAGCTACAGAATATAAATATCAGAATAATGAAGATGAGATCAATCAGATCAAAGGGTTTATTGAAAAGGGAAGATATGGATTTCAAAAACCAAGAGCCAATTAATAGTGGAAGAAGTGCATAAATCCCTAACACATGCAGGAACCGAAAAGGTTATAAAGTATATAGCCGATTTATACGACATAAAAGACTTGAGAGAGACAGTCACTATTGTTATTCAACAATGTGCAATATTCCAGAAACATAAAGTTGTAACAACAAAGACGAAAGAAGATACAATAAAATTAACAGCAGATGAGCCTTTTGAAAAAAAATATATAGACATCTGTGGTCCGTTAAAAGAAACATTTCAAAGCTAGATGACTAATTTGTTCCGAACCAATTCTCAGTAAATTTCTCTTGTATCATAAAAGAGACATGAGGCTTGGCAGTATCCTGCTGAAAAGAATGCCTTTCCGATTAGCCAATGCAGATCACTTTTTAAGGGTAGCAGCTTTTAGTCGATCTATTTTAATACAGTGTTTGGTGGAATTCAAAGTCTAACCTTCCCCAACGGGGTCATTCCCGTAAACTGAACAGATCTTCCTTTTCTTTGCTACAATACTATTTTCTTTTCTGAAATAATACGTCATTAAGTGACAAAAATGGATTTACATTTCTTTTATTTTGATAGATAATTATGCAATTAAGAACTAGGAAAAGACAATCAATAATTATGTCAATTGATGCAGTAAAACAAAGTTTTTTGGTAAATTACATATTAGTAAATGATTTATCGATTAGGTGTTCAAAGACAATATAGTAAAAACTCTACGAGCTTTTGGAACAACCCCATAAAAAGCTCTGTTCTTTGACCTTTTCTTTTAATCCTTATTTACTATGGTACACTTCGCGTGACTGAACTGATATACATTAATCCTTATTTCTCTACCCGTAATGATTAAAAGTTATAAATTATTGAACAAATTTGAGTAAGGTCCTTTAAAAATAACACTTTTTGATCAATAGTACTCACTTTTTCAATGTTTTCCAACTATGAAAATTTAATCCTTAATAGTGGAAAACAAACGAAAGTTTCCATGAAAACTATAATAACACTAAAGTGAAATCAAGGGGATGACTTTCATGATGAACAATATGAAGAAAGAAAGACGTTCATCAGACTCCTCCGTTCAAAAGACAGTAAATCACGATCCTCAGCCTGACTCAAAAAGAAATCAGTCTTGAGTCTCGATTTTTGGGAGGCCAACGGTAGCACATGAAAAGACAGAATGACATTTTTATGAAATTATAATTTATATTTAACAGGCTGTAGAATTTCTCAAATCAAAAGATTTGGAAATACCGACTTCGGATTGGAATAAATGTTTCAATGACTGATTGACAGAATGTAAAAGTGTATCGATTGTGACGGTGAATACTTCGAGAAAAAATGATGTTAATCATTGTAATAAATATATGCTGTTTGTGTGTCATGCCCGAAACTTTCCGACTGACCAGAGTATAATAAATATTTTCTAATTTAATAATGAAAACTTTGATTATTTTATTATACACTTCACATTACCATTTAAGTTACCAAACAGTGAAATGGCACCTCTTCAATACTACTAAGATATTCTCTAAGGTCATCCACATATTTCAATGCCTTTCCTTTTGATATCGATTGAATTGAATTGATACGGTCTTTGATCAAAACTTCCTCACCAGACAAGTTTTCTTGAATATGATTGGTCACTAAATCGTTAATCATCAAAATTTCTCAATTGTGTCGCATTTTACTTGTCTTGTGAACTTACGAGTTTTCGCCCTAAGCTCACATCGGCTAACATTTTTTTAATATAATCTCGATTTTTTTTAACTGAAATCAAATTTGAAATTGGTGATCTCAAATTATGCGCCATTGAAACACGTTAACCGACGTCTTTATCAATTTTTCGTTAATTTTTATTTTTTCATGAATTAATAAAGTTTTTCTTTCTAATGACATTTTTTATCATTATTAAAATGCAATTAAGACTTTAACTTCTCGGAAATAAAACGTAAATGAGGGAAAAATTATAGTGAAAATGGCTGTAAAAAGTTGGTACTGCCAAACTGATATTTTTCATCGATAATGATTTCAACACCTTTTCTGCAATAGGGAGTGTTTTCTATGCACCAGTTATAAACAGTGTTTTACATGGAGCTAATTCAATTTTGATCGAATCAATATGTTACGTTTTATGATCGAAAGTAACACTTAAAAATATTATAAACGTAACTTTATAAAAATCAAGATCACTTCCTGCAAAATCTGTAATAAATTCAAAGTAATGCCATACACGAAATCTCATATGACCACCATGTAGGGGTACTGAACACGAGGTTGGCCAATAATGAAATATACCTTGAATATTTGCTCTGATAAAAACCACCAAGATGATGTATTATATAAATAATTGTCCAATGAAAATGAAAATGTATTTTAATAAAATTATTAAAAATATTCTATTATTAAATATTATTAAAAAATAATATTACGAAAATAAAATTGCATTTGATTTATTTTTAGCTCAGTAAATTTAAAATTGTTCGGAGGAGCTTGGGAAATCGAAATAAAAGGCACATTAGTAAAAATGATATTGGTGTTAATGGAATAAAAATAGAACATCTACTTAAAACCATATTGATTAAAACAGAAACCCTTGGAAACATACCTCATTGTACATGGATGCACATGTGCTATAGTTTTTACTGTATCGTACTTATCCCTGGTAATAATAAATAAAGGTAGACATTATTCCAGGAAAATCTTATATAAAATTTATTTAAGAAAAATAATTTGGAATTTATTTCTTCGGGATGGAAATAGAAGATGTACTTTCATTTTCTCAGTATATTCTTTAACATATTACCATCTTAACAATTCTAAATATACATGGAAGCAAAGACATACGCGTGGCTCTTACTCTATTTTACTTGGGCCTAGTAAATGTGAACAATGGTAGGCACTGTTCCGGAAATAGATTCAATTAATTTTATGCGGCTGTTCGTTGGAGAAGATTTTCATATTAAAGGAGGATTGAGAAAGGACTTCAAGAAATACTGCACAGCGAAATGAATATTATTTTTCTGTTTTATATGACTCTGAAAACTTTTGGATCTCGTGGTGAGACAAATATTGCTTTAATCAACTTAAACTTTAATTTTTCAGACTACCTTTTATCTAGAAATAAAGCCACTGCGTCGAATAATCAATACAAGAATTGGTCTTCTTCTCTGGCCGTAGATGGAAATTATAATAACGAAATGTTTAAGCGTTAGAATTGTTTTTTTTACTATTTTTGCATATATATGTGCAGATTCGTGCTATCACAGCTGCCAAACTAATTGTACTAAATGGTGGCTCATTGATCTGGGCAGTGCGAATATCATAACAAACGTCAAAATATACAGTCGAATTAATTTTGGTTTGAGACTTTAAAAGACGGACATTAATTTAATTTATTTAGCTCGGAGAACAAGTTTTCTCTCATTTTATGCCAGTTATCACAGTGAGTGCAACTTTTCTCTAACTACCTCGACGTTTTATTTCATAAAGTATTTCGGTGGACCTCCTCCAGTGGGAGAATTGATCACTCAGATTAATTTTGAGAGACTGGTACTTATCATTAAGCTTTTCACATTTGAAACTTATTTTAGATTGCAAGGATTTTGGTTTTATCGAAACCTTTCCATGAAGAATCGATTGAGTTATGCGAATTTGATGTGTTTGGATATCCCTTTCGAAAGGCGATCAGATCGAACTGTAAGTAAAGAGTCAAAGCAATCTTTAATTTGACTTTGTTCTCTTTGTCAGTTTTTCGAGCCATTCAAGATGAGAAATCAAAGACCATAATACATTTTCAAGAAAACAAAGTCGTCTCTATTGTGGAATGTGCAGTGAAGTGTAACGAAAAGCAGGAATGTGTGACGTGGTCATGGAAAAGAGATATGAGCTGCTTTCTTTATAATAACGGAGGAGGAGTCTTTTTCTTTTTATTAGTCTGACATAAAGTTGAGACCTTTTGCAATTCCATTTCTGCGCAATATCTGAAACAAAATGGAGAGATGTGTAACATTCATTTTTAGTTATTTAGGTTACGATGTGAGCTGGTTTGTTTTTAGGAGATTGGAACCATTTAATTTTTACTTAGGATATCTGAACTCATGTCATAAATATGTGTGATCATTCTCATAAAAATTATTATTATTATATGATTTATTTTTGTTTTAAATATATATTTTTGGTTTGTTTTGTAAGTATTTTTTACATAAATTTATTTTGGGGACTGTTTCACACTTAATTTACCTGTAACTTCGTTGAATAAATGACCAACCAAAATCTCAGTAATATTTAATTTTTACACTTAAACTTAATCATAAAAATAATCCTTTTAATATGAAAAATTGCAAATATAATATAAAATAATTTTTATGAAAAGAAATTAGAATTTTATGAAATTTTTGGACGTCATTCGATATACGTAGATTGCTTGATATTTAATGCAAACTGCCAATACTACAATACCTATGTTTGATCAGACTGAATTATCATAACGCTTAACTTTATTTATCTATATTAACATGTTTATATAACAATTGGATTATTTAAAAAATATATAAATCAATATCAAAGTTTACTTCTCTGTATCAAAGTGGAATTAAATCGCTATAATTTTCGTCTTATGATTTATTATGGTTTTTGACGTGGATTATCTCAGCAACAATACATCAATCAGCTTATTTCAACTTTTGGCAATGAAGCTCCACACCAACCCACTATATATTGCTGGTTTAATGAATTTCTAAGTGCTCGCAGTTTGTTGACGGATAAGTTTAAAGAAACCGTCTAAGATCAGCTTGGGTGCCAGCCAACATTGATGCCATCCGAGAAATGATAAAGTTTGATCGACATTTGACTTACCGGGTAATTCAGGCCGCTATGGGCATTAGTATGACTACCCATCAAGTTTGGAAATCCATAGGTGACTTGCAAAGGACCTACAGGACGACCCGGGAACCCCTTGCTGCTCCTGGTGAGATCGTTAACTTTAGATCGCTTTTTTTTCTTTTTGTGATCTTCTGATATTTATCTTAGAATTAATTAATCATATCATTATTATTTATTTTTGTGTTTGATTTTGATTAGTTTTAATCAAGTTGATTGAAACGATAATGATTTTGGTTATTCTACATTGGGACTATTTTTTTTTGTTTTGTATGATCATTAGACATTGAAACTAGTTTTTTGTTACGAAGAGCGTGTCAGGTTGTTGCTGAATTTTCAAAAAAGTTTTATCGTGATTATTTTGATTCAATTTTAGGTTTCGGATAAAGTTTCATTGCGGAGTTTTGATTCAAATAGGATGTAAATTTGTGCAGTTACAACAGTAAAACGAACAAAACATCGTATAGTGAGAAGTTGATTTGCTAGCGAAGGTTACTTTGATAGGCTATAATAGTAACAAAAAGTAGGTTGCGTGAATTGTTCAAAAGAAAGAAATGATTTCTTTCTATTCACATATGTGTTGAATAAGCTGCGTGATCAAAGATTTTGAACACCAGAGGATGCGATTAATGCCTTTATAGCTCATGTTTCTGAAATATCTAAATCATTATGCGTAAAATGCTTTAAAAATTGGTTCAAACGTATGCAAAAATGTATTGACCAAGAAGGAGAATATTTTAAAAACAATGAAAGTTTATTACGATAATTAGTTTATTATTATAATTTAATTTTAGTTTTTAAATTTTTTGTTTTTCGCAATACATCGAGCAACCCACGTGGCTGCAGTATTTCATTTTTGTTTTAAATGATTAATTAAATCTCAAAGTAATATTACTTTTTAGCTGAACTTTTTAAACTATATAATCGTAGTATATTATTTAAATTTAACGAAAGTGGTCACTATTAAAGTCGCTGCATTCCCAGAAAAAACAATTAAATGTCCGCTAATTAAAAACAGTCACCTCGTAAGTCTCATTCAAAAATTGATTCAAAATTATCCGATATGTGATTGGTGGGATTGCATCGGAATTTAATTAATTATTATTATCAAATATTTTATGAAATATCGGAGATTTTTTTGTGAATAGTAAAATTCTTATTTTAAATAAAATTTTATTAAAATTAATAATGGTATTAATATAATTATTGTTTATATTATGTAAGCAACCATTTTGATCTAATTGTGCCCTTTATCTTTTGTTTAAAATTTTATTTTTAATCCTCAATACGATCAAATTTTAAAATTATTTACTTTGTCAAAAATGCCGTGTTCTTTAATCTCTGGTAATCAAATTACTACCACATATTTTTGAAATTAATGAAATGCACCAAGCTTTTAATCGAGATCAAAATATTATTTATAAAAAATAATAAATTAAAAACAATCAATATCTCTGACTCTGATGATAACCATTTGTTTTATCTCATATATAAAATGTCAAAAAAAGTTAGTTACATTAAAAACTAATTAATAAAATTAACCTTGAAATAAATTATTAAAACAACTTTTAAGGTTATGGCACTTAACTCAAATTTCCTCCTTAAATGAAAATAAAACTTAGAAAGAATAAAGAAAACTTTTTAAAAAAAGGTACTATTAAAGTCAGAAAAAAGATGCTCGAATTTCTGGAACAATTTATCAAGGTTATGTTGAAAGAGAAGAAAAAAGATTAAATGAAGAAATAACCGTTCCGGAACACTTTTAATTTGAAGTAATTGAACAAGACTGTCAGACAAATCAATATAAATAATGGTATCAAATCTACCACAAAAATATCCCATGAGGTCTCCCTGGATGTTAATATTCTTGGAGTAATGGTCGGGTGTAACGAAAATGTTTCCTTAAAAATAATAGTTGATAAGGAGAAATGAAAAATGAATGAGAGACCCTGTCATATTTTTTTTATAAGGAAAATAAATATCATAACTTTTGATTCTAATGTGGCAGTGACCGAGGAATTATATATTAAGCAGATATTATGTTGTAATACCTTTTAAAAGTAAGAAGAGTAAATAATTTGTAAATAATTTGAACCTTACAAGTTATATTACCAAACCGTTAAATGTTCTATCAGTAGATGATCATTCGCCATATATTTTAACTATTGGGATCTATAGAAAAAGAGGTCTCAGTACCCTCTGCACCCGTGAACAATCCAAAAACAGAAATAACAAAGGAGCTGGAACCATAATAAACCAACCAAGAGCTGATGGACAGTGATTCCCCACATCTCATTATAGACATCTAACAATTGATTACTTTTTGTGAATTTGCATGAAAAAGCCTTGTTAGGCTTACTTTTCTTTTATTATGGACTCCTTGTGTAATTTTATGTTATTTCATATTTTATAAAAAATAATATTTAAATTATATATCTGTTTTTAATTTATATAAATAAATAATATAATAATAATAATAATAATTATTATTATATAAGTTGTGGGTTGAAGTTAATTAAAACACAAAATGAGTAAAATTAATTAAAATGAATAAATAATGATTCAGAAAAAAAAACTTACTAAAAATACATTTGTATGAGAAAATATTAATATATGGGAGGTTATATTTAGTAAGTTCTATAATAAAAGAACTTTCCTAAAATAGCAAAAACCCACATATTACTCTATCAATGGAAAGTTATATTTCTAACCAATCAAGAGATCAGGAATGTGAAAATCAGGAATATATAAGCTCTTGATTTTCTCATTCAATTTGCAATTAACTTTAAATCGACAAGTTAAGCTGGTAATAATAAAAGGTAATAAATGCGCTTCGGCTATTTAATATAATATTGATCTCTTTTGAGTAAATTTTAAATAATTAAATAATCATCAATTACTACTTCTGTGCAATATGTTCTTTTTATTATATTTTCTAATTTCTGTTTTTTGTTCTCTTAGCAAATCGCTTTTACTTCGCTCTAGGCGACAGAATACGTATTTTTAACATCAGAGCTTCTTCGGTTATCGAAAAACCAAGAAGACTTTAATTAATTAATATTATTATTGTGATAAGAAAGAGTAGTATTTGTTTTACAAAATATATTTTTGTAATAAAATCGTGTTATCTCAGTTAATTAAGTTCGTATCTTAGAACGCTCATTTGATATTCTATCTCTGAAAGAGTTGGTGAGCCCATATCTAACGTATATTAATAGTGTTAGAATTGTTATATTATCGAGATTAGATCTCGCAGTAAGCGTCGAACCAAACACTTACAGGATAATCGAAATCTATACATTAACCATCAACATAGCGTCAACTTACCAGGAGTGACAGTGCGGTCCGCCCTTTCAAATTATTGCTTACTTGGACTATTTTTCTTCGAAACTACATTAATCGATGTCAATTTCCAAATATCTTGCAAAACTTAATAAAGAGTTTTTGATAAGGATTATTTTATTACCAAGATGCACATTATAGCATATCTTGACTATAGTAGGCCAAATAGGAGAATTGGAAGAAGAGGTTCAACGAAATTTCCTCCTAAACCACCAGATTAAAGACCAATGATTTTTCTCTTCTGAGTTCTATGAAGGACAGCGCTTATACCACAACAACAGCGAGTATTGAAGAACTAAAGGCTTCCTTACACACAGAATGTGACAAAATTTCAAAAAGAATGATTATGGAATTCAGCCTTTCAATCACTACCCGATATCAAAAATGTTTAAACGGAAAGGGTTTTCATTTTGAGTACATCGTTACCAAATTATTGATTATTGTACATTGATAATACATACTGTATCTCCTAAACTGTAAGCAGTTTTTATTATGTTCCTCACATTTTATAAATGATAGTTTATAAAAATTACGCAGTGATCGTCCCAAAATTGTATCAACAACAAATCTTATTGATAGAATTCCAAATATTGTTAGTGAAAGACAACGTATACCTACTCGTGAAATAGGCCATACAAAGAGTACGAACGCTTTGAAAAGTAAATGAGAAAAAGTTATGAATGATAAGTTGCATGAATTCTGTTGGATCTCCTACACTTTATGTATGGACACATTCTTCTGATATGGCCTTCTCTTTGGCACCCAAAGCAGATCAATGATTTCCTCCTTGGACAGCCGACAGCATTCTTTTTGCCTCCTATCCGTACAATCACGCGACATATGACCCTCGTTGTTACATATAAGACATCTCATGTTTTCTCTCGTATTTTGTTTTCATTTATACGAGTTACCCATACCTTGTTCGATCTTCTACTTGTAATGGCATTTCTGTAACTTTTAATCGCACTTACCGATTTTCTCTTCTCTTTTTCTTTTATATCATTCATCAGCCTCATCAAATCAAAGATTTGATGACTTTCTCCAACTTGCGCATTTTGATTTCTCGTGCGAACTCGTCATCCCCTATACATTGTACCAAGAAGAGAGTCCCAAGTTTCTCAATGGTTAGATCGTGCGCAAGTGCTTTCTCAACTAGTGATCTTACCTTTCTGAAAAATTATTCAATTGCTTCATTACCTCTTCTATATGCAATCAACTCTTCCCAGTCGTCCACAGCATTTTTTCTTTTTCGAATAATAATCGGATCCTGGCTTCGAATCCGCTTGCTTTCCACAATGTTTCGTCGTACGCTTCCTATAATTCTTTGTGCAGCAATTCATAAATTGCTGATTCTCTCTTCTTCATTGGCGTCTCCTTTATGAAGAAATATCGTTGGCATCGTATAATCATCTCCTTTTCTTAATGGATCCGAAGCTATTCGGTCTGCGATCGAGTCCGAAAGTGTTGAAGCCGCCAAGTGATAGTCTTCTATAGCCATTTGAATTTCTCCTTTACGTCTGAAAACAACTATTTAAACAAATCCTTTTTTTAAAATAGGCACCACACTATTATTTTTATTAATAATTACAGAAACATTTTTATATTAAAGAATTTATTAATTTTAGAAACTTTAATTTAAAAATCACATTTAAAACATTTTATATTAAATTTAAAAAACCTTTATTACGAAGTTAAATATATGTTTTAATAATAACTTATTATAAATGAGGTCTGTATTTAAAAACATTCAATGAAAACAATATGTCAAACCACTCCTTATAAGAATAA
>JBBMKC010255247.1:0-10132 GCA_037834085.1 Bipalium vagum | reverse complement strand
ATTAAAGTAGTTTTTATTTAATAAATTAGTGAAAACTTTAAAATAGTTCATATATATTAATTATTTAAAATTTTTTATAAAACGCATTATATAATAAATGTAATTTAACATTTATAAACAACTTAACATTAATAATTTTTTTAATGATTTATAAAGCTGACATCAACATGAATATAAATTAAATTAGTTCAAATCATAAAACTTTTATCTACAATTATTTGTATTTTTACAGGGTGGCTCCAAACATATGGACATTTATTGATGTACAATTATTGAGGTACATTTATTGATTAATAATTTCCTTATTCAAACATCTTGGTATGTATGAAAACATATTTTGATAGAAACTGGACCAATCTCCACTTGTAATAAGTCTTTCCCTGTCATGTATGATTCAACTACTCTTTTTCTTTCTTCGTTTGATGTTTTCTTTTTTCTTAAAACCTGTAGTAAATTTACATAATATATATGTGGTATGAACAATATGTTTGTAACTTTTACAGTTTGAAATTTGAAAATAATCAAAATCAACAAAATCAAAAGTAAACTTTACAATGTCAAAATAGAGATGAGAACGGTGTAATTTAAAACTGGACTTTAATTCACACAAATGTTCTCTGCGTAATATATATGAACGGAAATTGGAATAATTTAACAACTTAAAAAATGAAAAGAAATTAAGAAATAAAATCTATTTTAAAAATATTAAAAACAATATTAATTCGTACACAATTTTATGAATTTTTCATGAAAATCTAAAAGTAGAACTAAAAACGAAAAATTATTTTTGGAATTTTTCAGCTCCTTGTAATTTTATTAATAAATAAAGATCTAATTTCGATTTATTACAATTTTACTGACACATCCTTTAATTTTTCCTTCAAAAAATTTCCAAAGCGATGTCTCTGAAAAAATCACTTAAAACTAATCCCATTCTCCCTTAGACTTCTGCTTATGTGTTCCATATTTAATTACCCTCAATAAAATTTCTCCACAAACTAAACAGTCAATTGAAATTTTAAGTTAATGAATTTTGCCATTTAATGTCACAGTTGTTTTATAATTAGAATTCAAATATAGCTGCACCAATATAATTTTAACAGAAGAATTTGATAACTAATTAATTGAAAAATGATTTTTAAAATTATTAAATTAAAAAAATAATTTTGTGTTTCGGTAAAGATACAATTAAAATATTTATTTTAAATTTATTTGGAATTTATTGAATTATTAAGTTATGTTAAAAATAATAAAATAATATTATGAATTTAAATCTAGCGACCTATTCATAATTTCATTTAGAAAGATTTATTTATTTAACGGATATCGCCAAATAATAGGAAGCATACACAGTAGATTCAAAAAGTTCCGGGACTTATGTTATAAAAACCAAAAATAATGATACAAAATTATTTTTTAATTTTCAACATATAACCATTCTCTTTCTATACATGTATGGCATGTTCCACACAACCTCTGGAAGGCGTCATAATACTCCTCTTTTGGAATCAATTTCAAAATTCTTGTTACATTTTCCTAAATTGTTTGAATTTTATCAAAACATCTCCCCTTAAGGATTGCTTTCATCTACGGAAAAAGAAAATAGTCTGCCGGATCTAGATCGGATGGATATGATGGATGTTTCATCACCGGAAAAATTCCAAAACGATAAGTGATGTATGTGCAGATGCATTGTCATGCAAAAGGAACCCTTCACATGATAATGCATAATCCGATCTAACTTTTTTGAATCTACTGATTAAATTATTATTATTAAATTATTAAATTAAATTATTAAATAAGTCAAATTTAGTCATATTGATTGGAAGTTCATACTATTAAAATAAATTTTAAAAGGTATTTATAGATTTATTCTTATGACTAAGCATATTTGCGAAAAATTATTTCAAATAAAAATAAATATACATTTAAAAAGATGACAGATATAGAGAGCAAAGACTTTTGCACTCTATTGTACAAAACACTTCAATTGGAGAGACTCAATAAGGTCTTGGAGCTGCCTCATACATTATTATTTGAAACAAAACATATTGTCTGATATTTTCTGGCACTTTTAGCATTCGTTTACAAGTGTTCATTCCTATTTTGGCATTATCTTATCCTTTGATCATTTAAATTTTACCTACTTAACATATTTACTAAGATTTGTGTTCGAATTGAATCTAAGGAATTTATAAATCTCTATCAGAAATTTTTCATTCTTCCACTTAAGGAAGATTTTTTCTTAATATAAACATATTCATTTCTTTAACCAGTACTAATTATTACCTGATTCTTTACATCCATCTGTGCTAATTGTACACCCGTTTAATATTTTGTTTTCTAAATGCGTACATGCTTCTCCCACTTAATTTCAATACTTATAAAATGACCAAATAACACTTTTATAAAACTTTTTCAGATATAGATATTCTATAACTACTTACGATAATTAAATTTTGAATTTATTAACTGAACACATGAGTAATTTTGGTTTTTATAAAATACTTTAATCAACAAAATAACATAGAACAGGTCTATTAATTAAATACATAATTATCATTGTTTTCTGCAATGTCACTTCATTTACAAAGTAATTTGATGATGTCCTCTTTCTAAAAATTCGTGAATGATAATATTGAAAGCCTCATAAGAAATGAACTTTTTCGCGGCCAAGAAATGTTGCAATATCCGGAATAGATGATAGCCAGAAGGTGCAGTAATCAGGCTGTAAGGAAGATGATATAAAAGATCCGAACCCAACCAAAGTTGGTAACTTTAGTAACTGTCTTCTTTTCAGTATGCAGTTGTGCACTATTCTGATAAATAATGACTCTATTTCTGTTTACCAAATTATAATAGTTTGTCTAAAATATGAATTCACAATAATATTATTAGGTTGGTGCAAAAATAATGTCGTTTTACAGCTATACAAGTAAAAACGTCATAACTCAATGGAAAATAAACTTTATTAATCAAAATAATTTCCATGCGAGTCAGAAGTCACAGTTAAGCACGAATATAAAATTTTAAAAATTTTACATTTTGGAATTGTTAATATTTATCCTGGTTTTGATTTATATATTCTTTTTCTTTTAAAATTTAATTTTCTGAATTTATTTTTCTGTTTTCCAAGGTTTTAAATAATCATAATACAAATAATAATATAAGTTAAAAATATTAATTTTAAGAAATTTTTTGTAAATTTAATAAAATCGTAAATAATAATAAATACTAAATTAGTTTGGATTCTCAAAATTTCGTCAATAGTCTTCTTATTTTATTCTGAATTTCTATGGCTTATTCCAAAAGATTGTATTTTTGGAAAATTTTATCTTTCTTAAATATGTTGGTCGTCTTGGTTTTAAATTAATTAAATATAAATATTTATATTATTGCGAATAATGTTTTTTCAAAAATTTTATATAAAAATAAAACTTTACTTATTAAGTTTTTAACCGTAAATTTTTTATTATAAACAAATAATATTATAATAAAGATAATTTTAAAGGCTGAAGGTGAACACGTACTACGATGTGATGTCAAAACGATCTTGTTTTTACATGATCAATCTCTACCATATCCTGAAAAACTCAATTGTCCATTCAAAACAAAAATTATTTTTTAAAAATTATTATTCACTTTGTCTAATTAAAAAATTAATTACTTTAATAAAACTGAAAATTAAAAAATAAATCAATTAATTAAAATTCTATAATTCATCAATTTATTAATTTATATTAATTATTTTATTTTGCATAATTTTGGAACTGTCATTTCTTCAATTAAACAATGGAAAATGTTATGTCTGAGTTGACCACTTCCGGAAAATATGATTTAAGAACTCAATTTCGTACAAATTTTGTAGAATTCGTAAAGGATTTTAATGACATAATATATCGAGGAAACAGTATTTACTATTTTCGCAGGAATCCAATTTTCAATCTAATTTTCTCTTACAAAAATCCCATTAAACTATCCAAAATAATATTGGAAAAAGGCAATGACATTAATTCTGAACTCGTTGAATATTTTCAGTCAAAGCAGCCTGAAACAGTGAACTGTTGCCCTCATGAGAAAGATATGTTATCCTTTCATAGATTAATTTTAACGGATCATAATCATATCATTAGTTTTACAGCTGTCACGAATAAGATATATGATAATAGTATTAAGTGGATTTCAGAGAACAGGTCTGAATATATTAACATTGAAGGAAAAGTATCGCTTTCAGAGAGTGCTATTCTAAATAATATTACTAATTTCTTCTTAAACATTTTTAGTACAATTATTATTTTTCGAGTAGTTTCTAGAAGGAAAAGTCTTTTGATATCACTAACATATAATGGCGAAAATGAGTCCGTGAATTTTAGGGAACCTTCTTGTCTCTTCTCTGAAAATGCTGAATCCCTTAACCTTTACTCTCCAGCTGACTACTTTACTTTATTGAAAATGATCAAAATTGATGATCTGATCGTAAATCATGTCTCGAATTTAATTACCGATTTTATTGTTGACAGTAATTTTCAGCTACTAGATTTATTGACATATTCAAAAATTATAACTGTCAAACCAATTCAGATGACAGATGTCAGAAAAGATCTTTTCCCAAGGATTTGCAGAAGATTCACCGTACCAAATTACTTCAACTTGAATGGCAAACAAAATTTTCAACTTTTTGATATTAGGAAGAAAATGACTTCCAATTCTTCTAGGAAAGAAAATGAAAACTCAAGAAAAATGTGAAAATTAATTAAAAAGCATATTTATAAAATTTTATTGATTTTGATAATTTTCAAAGTAAAAAAATGGGAAATATTTGAAAAAATTCCTTTACAGGTTACAATTCCATATTCTGTAACTTTATATTATCTTTATTTTATTAAAAATAAATAAACTTAAAAAATTATTATTTCTTAACAATCTTTTATTTCAACTAAAATATTAAAGTGAAAGAAAATTTAAATATATTTAAAATCTTCCCTCGAAGATCCTGACAAAATACAAAGGAATTTCTAAAACCAGAAATTACACAAAAAGATAATAATAATATTTGAAAGCCTAGAACATGACTGATCCGTAGATATATGTTAATCGTAGTATATAGGTAACCCTTTGTAGTTTGCCAATTCTGAAGTTTGTCACATCTGAAATATGCCAATTTTTGGTTTACGCAATAGCTCTTCAATAAAATCTTCAAAGATTGCCATTTCCAATGTTTGCCACCTAAGAATTGTGTAATATTTTAAAAAATATTGTTTAAATAATCAAAATAACTTTCATATGTTAAAGCAACTTACAGTAAAGAAGAAAAAAGAGGTAATTGATTATCTAAATATAAATCCAAAAATAACCTATGCAAAAATTGCTCACATTTTCACAGAATATATAAGTAGAAAAAATCTATAAAAAAATTCTTAGATTCATATGATGAATTTTTATTTCCTGTTCAAGAAATAATTCAATTATTAACACTAATCAGTGATTAGTAATCACTCTCCAAGATGAAATAATTAATTTAAAAGTTCTGGAATTTATTAATTTAATAGGAAAGCGTGGTGGGTTTTATTCTGATAAAATACTGCTTCCCAAAGAAAATAAGTTTGCAATTCTTTACATCTTGGACTTTAGATCATCAACTGGATGGCTTGAGAAATTTAAAGCAAGACACATTATATAAGATTTACTAACGTTTATTATTTATTCAGTGAAAGTTTTAACTTGCAAGATGTAAAATTTTCGGACGGTATAATTCAATTACAAACAGTTTTGAAAAGTTACAACCACATCAAATTTATAATTGTAATGAAGCCGCTCTTTTTTATCAAAAGTTATTCGATCCAAGATCCGAAGGGGTGGGAAAAAGTTAAAGTGTCTGTGTTATTATATACAAATATGGATGGAAGTCATAAATTAAAACCATTCATAATAAAAATGTATAAAATTTGGGAGCTTTTAAAAATTTTAATACTTTTTGTCGATATTCGAATAAAAAAACTGCATGGATGATGAGTGATTTTGATAAATTCCCGAAGTCATGGTTTACTTCTATGCGATAACTGTCCGGCTCATAAACTTAATTATGCACTATCTAATAATAAAGTGCTTTTTCTTCCAAAAAATTCTACATCAAACTCAACTTTTACTGTGAAAAAATATTTTTTCTCAAATTAAATGAATTAGTTATAAATTCAACCAAATCAATAAGATTATATATATAAACATAACGCAAGTTCTAATACGAAAAAAAAATTTTTTTGAATATCACCTATGCCTTTATATTATTCCTGTCAAAATTCTATAAATGGAATTCAATGCCAAAGTGCATCAAAAGAAATATTGTGAGTATAAGGTATTTGTATGTTTCTCAAAGTAGTAAGCACGAAAATATTCGTTACCGGAATCTGTCTTCACTGGATGATGAGACTCTACAGACCTTCAATTTTATTTTCTATCGCAACTATGGATTTGTACATATATTAAAAAATCATGAGATTTTCAATTCTTATTTTAAAAGTGATATTATATTTCACATTAACTTCACTTAAGAACAACAGAAATATCTCAACAATCTTTCACATTTCAAAAGTATTAAATAGAACACTTATACAAAATTGAGTTGAAAATATCACGCATTTTTCGCAAACAGCTTTTTAAGTATTATTGATGACCGCTTTTAAAAACAGATCAGAACTGAGAATGAGAAAATGATATTACTTCACATTCTAATTTCAGAGCTCAGTTGAACAACGGATTAACTCGAGTTTGACGGAATTTTAAGGAACAACTCACTTTGTATTAATTTCTCATCACTTATCACTGAGCAATGTTAGTTCAAAACAATTGCATAATATTTGAAAATGGAAATTATACATTTTATAAAAGATCAATATAAATTAATCAACCAATCTATTTTTTTCAATAAAATTTAAATAAGACAAAAATCAACCTTGCTTTGTAATTTATATTATATTTATAAAACCATGACAAATTTCGAATTATAAAACTCAGATAAAACGGAAATCCGAAAAATTACACTAGTTATTCGATTTTTGTAAGATCAACAGCGCAAGTTTTGGAACAGCCAGAAATATGAAAGTTAATCTAAAACGTTTTTCAATGTTTCTATATAAAAATCCATCATAAAAGCATGGTTATGAGAAAGTTATGACGAAAATGAGTCAGATGTATAACTAGTTGCATCTCATTGTACTTAATTCGGATATCGGGGTGCCTGCTGATCCCTGTAAGGCCTTTCCGTTCTCATCAGCACAAAAACACACTGAACCAATACACTGAATTGAACCATAATTACCGTTTGCATCACAATTGAACATTTTCCCTAACAGACCGGTTTTTCGATAATTATATTGATCAAGGGCACATTCTAAAAGAGATTTATTTAACTATCTTTTGATATGAAAATTTCTAACTGCAATTCATTTTATTTGATAAATAAATTGGTGAACTATATCCTAGTATTTGCTCTCCATCAACATCTACACAATGACACACTGAACCAACACATTGTACAGCATGATATTTGCCGTTACCAAGACATTTTGGAATTGGACCACCGAGTAAGCCCCTTGTAAGAGCTTCGTTCAATTTCTTTCAAGTTTAATTATAAATATTCATATGAAAGTAAGAAATTACTTGATAACATGTTGTAGTTAATGGATTTTGATCACATCTATTTACTACGCAAACTTGTTTATTTTGACATTCTGAAGAATCATGACAATCTCCTATAACTTTATTATATAAAAGTATATTCAGAAAAAAAATCAGGGAAAACATCTTTATCATTTTTATTTTAATTTATAATTAAACAAAAAAAGATTCAGAAAAACAAATAAATGAAATCTATTTTACAAATATTGCATTAAAAAAATATCAAATTACGTTTTTAAATATAGTAAAAGAGATTATTAACAACTTAAAACTTTTTATGTAATATTAAGATATAAAATTTTACAAGACCTATTTTATTTATTAAAAGAATTAATATTTATAACAAAAACAAATAATTGAAAATCTATTTCATTGAAAAATAAATAAAATAATATATGTTTGGTGTATATAAAAATATTTTAATATAATTTTTAGCTGTTAAAAATAAGTGATTAAATGGCTTTATAAAATCTTTTATCTATCAACATCATTTCTATAAACATCAAAACATGTCTAGATGCGCTCTGTTAGTGCCTATATTTCAGATTTAAGGTAGGTATTTGGAAACAAATAAAGCATTTTTCAAATCTTCCGGATTAGTGAAAACTTTTCCTATAGAAATTAAGTCAGATGTTTGAATAGATGGAAATCAGTTCGGGCTAAGTCGTACGAACCTAGTGGATGACGAAGTTCGTAATTCATATCCAAAAGTTTCTGAATATTTTTCACTGAAACATGAGGTCTCGTGCTATCTTGCAACAAAATAGGTCCTTATCTGTTACACAATGACAATCAATGTTTTTTAAGCTTTGTATACATTTTTTCCAGGTAATCGCAGTAACTATACAAATTCTCTGCAAGTAGAAATAGTCAATAATGCCGCGAACACCCCACCAAACTGATCTTAAGAACTAAAGGGCTTAAAAACAGATCTGTGGAGACTACGACAAAAACAAATCGAACAATCAAGAGAATCCCCTAGCCTGTAGCGGTCAATCATTCCAAATACCCATGAACAAGCAAAAAATTGACAATATTTATTTGTGATTTGTGACATCTTTTTGACATCATGTGTGACATTTTCCTTTATCAGTGATTCTTCCTTAACTTGAAATTGTATTTTATCCCTAACTTGAAATTGTATTTATTAACCAAATATATATTGTGTACATATTTTAAACATATTTTAAATTTGCATTTTGTAAATAGATTTTGATTGATAAATAATAAAGTGATAACTAAATAATAATAAACGATAAGTAAATAATAAAAGTAAAAAACTAACTAAATAATGTAATATAATAAGACAAGTATAGAATAATGTGTAATATGTAAAAAATTATTATTGAAACAGTTTATTATTATTATTATTATTATTATTATTATTATTATTATTGTTGTTATCGTTATTCATAGAGAAATTTATTTGTAATATTTAATATTAATTATATTTATATTTTGATTTATGTAGTGGAATATTGGGGTAAAAATTGATAGCTAAAAATGGGGATTAGGAAGGAAAATTTGTGGCAAAGTGGTAAAGGTGAACAGGGTAAGAGCAATAGATTTTTATTAGGAAAGCGAAGGTTACTGTTTGTGAAAAATGGTGAAAAAGAGCAGTGTAAGAGAATGAAAAAAGGGAAAAACACACAATAATTCAACCACTATTCGACCACAATTTGAACACATTACGACAAGAATACGACCACTACGAGATACAACACAATAAGCACAAAAATAATAACAACGAGAAGAATCGTCGCAACTGAAATCAAAGCAAAATTTTTAAACAGAAGGGCAAAATTTTATCAGCAGCAGACCTCCACCAGAGTTTTAAATTTAATTACAATCCTGTAACCAGATACAACGAGTTCCCATCAAATCAGACAGTAGACCAACGGAGCGATATTAATTTCATTCAAAGAGATGGTTATCATTAAAATATCAATTATAAACAGAAGACTCCCTCCAAGCAAACCAAGTTTGAAACAGCAGAACAAAATGCATAAAAGGCTTAGGAAATTATACAGAAGAACCAGAAACTGTAGCAAAAAGAAATCAGTTATTAAAACCCCGTTCAAACGACAGCTTTTAGGGATCAATCGCAAAGCCCTAGTTGACGACAAATTGGTTAACAATAAGTAGCAGCCCAGGTGGTAATTTCAAACGCTTTCTTATTCCCAGCATCATCAAATACCTTCGTGAAATAAATTAGAAAGACCTTTCATTCTGAGAAAAATTTTATGCTTTGTTTATCAAAGTATATTTTTGAATTATTTACTTGTTTCAAGAATTTGTAACAAAGTTTTAAATATATAATTTATTTTTTTTACTTGTCTTTACTTTGTTAGTGGTAAATTTTATAAAGTAATTATTATTGGTTTTGTTGGCGCAAACCTGCCCCCTAGCGTATCTGACCTTAACTAAGGTTGCTATGGGCTTAACTATTGAGCTCGCA
>JBBMKC010255236.1:0-10132 GCA_037834085.1 Bipalium vagum | reverse complement strand
CCTTTCACATGCGCATGGACTGCTCTACCGCTGAGCTACGTCCCCCATTCATTTGTCATCTAAACTCCTTACAATGGGTTCCTACTTATAATGTCATGACAGCAGGTACAAATCTTTAAAAAGTGTATGGAGAGGATACAGTTTCTATTAAGACAATTCAATGCTGGTTCACAAAATTATGATCTGGCAAAACAAGTCTTGAAAATGAAGCAACACGTAAAACCTGGAATAGTTTTACAGCACAGTTTTAAAAAATTTAATTGATGACGTACTCTACCAAACTCCACTTGAAATTGGAAGAATACTGCATGTTCACCATAAAACAGTTTTGTGCCATCTTTGTGTAATTGATAAAGTCAAAAATTTGGAAAAATATATACCACATGAGTTGATTGGTAGAAATGATGAATCGTTTGGAATAATGCTTAGAGCATCTGAAAAAGAAAAAAAAGGTCATTTTCTTTACAAAATAGTAAGGTGTGATAAAAAACTGATCTCTTACCACAATCAAAAAAGATCATATCAATAGTTTGAAAAAAAATTATTCCAAAACATAAAAACCTTTATCCATATGTGGAGACTACGCCCAAGTCCACCACGACCAAGTTCACCAAAGCCAATCGCTTCAACCTTTCCAAGCAATTCAAAATAGTAGTAAATTACAATTTGCAAATCAGTCCAGCATATTGACAATCCTTTGTGAAATCTTCTTGACAATTATTGGGAGAAATCTCTTTTGAACATTTTTATTCAGAATTTGTGTATATTATTAATATTGATGACAATTCCTTTGTGATTCTTTGTGAAATCTTTTATTATGTGGACATTAGCCATCATTTGTGTATAATTATTATTATTTCCTTTAATAGTTAGTACTAAATACATGTATCCCATAATCGATTTTGACTGATAATAAATAATGAAACGATAATTAAATAATAATAAATAATAAAAAGTAAGTAATATAGCAAACAAGATTATAACATAATATCTTAAATAATATGTAAGAATTATGATTATTATGATTATTGTTATTATTTTTAAGGAAAGTCATATTTATTATTTGAAATTATATTTATTATTAAATTGGGATTAGAAAATTTTAAGGCAACAATAAGTTACTAAGAATAGAAATCAGGAAAGAAATTTTATAAGAAAATGGTAAAAATAGAAGAAAAGTAAAGTAGCAAAATTAGATAAAGGAATAGAGGCTTACTAATTATAAAGAAAGAAGAAAAAAATTATAAGTAGGGCGGTGAAATATATTTTTTTTTCTTTATTGAGGACCTCTGAGCCTAAGTGTGAGAGGATTTTTTATAAATAACAATTATAATTAATAAACTCATATTTATCAGTCAAGATTGATATCAGTCATTTGTAATTTTAAACTTTATTTTAAACCGAAATAAAAGTATTAAAGGAACAATCGTTTTCTTAGAGTTAATTTAAATAAATATAAGCGAACACGTCCATAAGCAACCTTCAACCGTTGAGGCATAAGCAGTATTCACGCTCCATCTTCAACATCATCTAACTGTACCCATCTTAGGATATTAACACATAAAAAGAAGTTGTTCATATCAGTTTGATAAGATGTTTGCAGTACTCTTGATTATTTCTATTTTGCCAACAGGTGAAACAGAGAATTCGCATTTTTACCACGATTACTTGAACAAAATGAATGAGAAACAATAGTCTGCATTTTGTACCCGACAAGAACCGTATTTTAACGTATTTCATCTGCGAAAAGATATATTGTTTTGATATGATTCTTGAATATGAGGATTTTGTTTGAATTATTTTGATAATTCCTAAGATTAATTTTCTTAAATTTTTATAAATTATTATTAACAACCCTTAATATCTTTGAAAAGCTATTTTCCAAAAAAAATTATCTGAATACCTCTACGTATTTTTAGGTAATTTATATTATTATTTGTATATTTTATTATCATATTTATTAATTATTGATTGTTATTGTGATTATTATTCGAACTCTTTCTATCGGCCCCAATAATTATCTCTACCCGCTGATGTCTTAGGTAAACCAAACAGAATGCATAGATATAATTTTTAACCGAGATATAGAAAGAGGTCCATTTATCAAACATATTTACCATATCCTTATAATTTTCTTGTTAATCCTTTATTAAATAACGTGAATGTTATAATGCTATCTTTTAACTTTTAGTATATACAATTTTTTGTAGAAAAATAAAATTTAAATAACATGTTGGTTAATTTAAAATTATGTATTTTAATTATTAATTCAAATTAATTAAATAAATTTTAAAAAATAAATAAATAATATTATTTTAGGAACAACTACGGACTTTTAGTCAATAGGATGTCACCCTAATAATTTTTAATTTTAATTTTTAGAATTTAAATTTAACTGACAAATCTGAGACGCTAAAATGTACTGCAAAATAGTATATAAGCTTTACTATTAATATTCGCCCAGAAAATTATCAGACTACAAATATGCTTTTTAGTAATTTTTTTTTTCATCAGGAATTTCTCGACATAGCTTTTAATTACTGTGTTTGAGACTGCCTGAAGCAATTTTTGTGTTTTTGTGACTGCCTGTTTCCAATCTGTTTGTTGTAGGTAAAAAGGGTTTCATCCTTATTTTAATTTGTAAATTTCTAGTGTTTTTTGTGTTTTGTTACAGGGTGAGATACCAAGCTGTCTAGGTAAGCCCGCAGCAACATCAGTGTAGGTCAGGTGAGCTGATCAAGAGTTGCGCCAACAATAAGTACTCAATAACTGCGATATTTTTTCAAATTTTGAATTCTAAAAGTAATTCTTTAATATTTAATTCGATATGATTTTAAGTACTTTGTTCTATCTCAGTAAAATACACAGATTTTCTAAAAATCCAAGTATGACTCAGAATCCCTTCCGAATGAACAAATAAATAAGAGCGTTGTCCTTTTTAGTTCTTTCCACCAAGTAAATGAAATCAAATAACGCATACCCTAAATCTTTATTAATTGTACCACTATATCACACAAAATTTTCCATAGTTGTCTATTGGGTTTACCAAGTCTCGGAACCAAAATTTTACTCTAAGCCTTTCATTCTTAAAACCTTTAAAATTTAGAAGATAGAAACTTTAACTATGAACCTCAGTCATAATTAAAGTTACAGTTAACCAAAATAATTTTATTATTATTATTATTATTATTATATCTAAGATGAACTATTTTTAGTTCTTTTTCAATACATTAATTAAGGAATCTTAACCAGGCACTCTTGAAAATGCACAAGTTGACCATTTTATCATATTTGTTATTTTCTAAATTCTGTTCCATATAAGATCTACCGATAAATGCATTATTTTATCATCCACGGATAATTAATTTAACTTCAGTAAGGCAAACTGTATATTTGGGATACATTTTCAAACATCAAACTTCATTATGGAATAAGAAAAGTTTAAATGTATGTTCTATATAAAAAATGAGCAAAGTAAGCACATAACTATACTGTATGTAAAACGAAACAAGAATTAATCGAAATGCAAAGAGAAATGAATTTAATATTTTTTCTTAGCAAACAAGTGAATTAACAGAAATTTTGTTAACTCATGATGAAGTGCATATAATTGAGTAGTGTAATGAAATTTATGACAGTCACGAAAGTTAATTTCTTTTTTCTTTATCAAAGTCAAATTGAAAAAAAAATTTATAAAAGCAAAAATAATGACCCCAAACCATAATTCATGCTAATTTCGAAATCCTGCTTTAGTTTGTTTAATCGTTTTGAAAAATTAGTCCAGCTTCCGTCTGTGATTAATGTCGAATAAACTAAATTAAATTGCACTTATATGCACATTTACCCGTTTAAAACACTGATTACAAATGATTTAGGTTCAATGTCAATTTACATAATGGATAATGATTTATAGAAAATTGAAGATAGTGTGGAAACTATTGAAAATTTTGCGTTATAAACTGGTGATATATATCAGAAATTTTGATATTGTTATACTGATAAAATAACAATTAGCTGTAGCTTGTCTTTTACATATATAAATTTGATTTTTAACCAATGAAATTTCGTTAAAATTAATTTTTCTATCGTTTAACTTTATTTTTAGTAGTAAAAAATATTCCCTACACCACTCATTTCGATAATCATGATTCATAAATATCGAAAAAATTCTTAACTGAATTTCAAAACATATTTCAATTCACATTAATGCTATAACAGAAAAATAGATAAATATATTTTATTTAAAAATAAATTAAATGGTTTTGTTGAACATTAAGATATTTTTCCAAAAGTAATTTTTCTTAAAATCTTGCTTTATCGATTAACTATTTTAAAATGTTCAATTACCAAAAATTTATGGAATATAATCAAATATTAAATTTTTTTTAAAGGAAATCTTAGAATTATTCATTATTTTTTCATTTTGAAATTAAAAATCTCATGTAAAGTTTTTCAAAATTTTTAAAATTATCATTAAAAATCTTAAAAGATTTACTTATTATTCTTCAAAATTTTGAAAGAATAAACATATTTGGATGCTCAGTTTAAGAAAATGAACCATTGATAATACTAATAAGTTGACAAAAATATATTTAAATAAAATCGATCCAAAAATTCGTTTTTGTCTGTTTCCAAAATCAGTCTTCAAATAACCTTTACCGATAAAAGCTTAAACAAGTTAATGATAACTTATTCTCAACAATATTTTAAATACCGTGAATTTGATGGATAAATGTTTCAGTCTTCGATTTCAAGAATCATTTCAGTATTTCAAGAAACAAAATACGTGAAACGAAAGAAGAACTTGATGTACGAGAATTAACAACTGGATATGGTCGGTCAGCGGTGTACTGCTTTCACCAATTAACCAAACATATCTGGAAGTTAATCACAAGAGTTGAGAATACGCAAAGTTCAAAACGACTTGCTGAAACCATATTGAAAAATAATCACAACTGTTTAAACCGAGTTTTAAATAACCTCACCAATTCCGATCACCCCGAAATCAGCATAAATAGCTGGAAATATGACTGCCAAATTCTAATCAATCCATGCTTGGTTCATGATTTGGTCAAAATGGCCAATGGTAATATAGTTAAAATTTTTCTCTCCCATATGACATACCAACTATCGTGTGTGTATTATCGTGTGACTGCACCTGTCAAGTTGCTACTGAATTTCATTATCACACACACACACTCAAACAGACACAAGACAGAATATAACAGAGTAACAATGTAGCTGGAAATATTTTTCTGTGTGTATAATAGTATGATTATGCAGTTATGTAAATTCGACTCTGTGTTATGTGGCCATGCATAATTGGTCAGTGTTTATTAACAATTAATTGGCTGATTAGTCTGTGTGTGTTTATACATTACCATATAACTTCCGTTAGGATGTTTATACAGTTAAAACAAGACAATGTGAATTCACTATCATTTTTATAAACACATGATTGAAACAATCGATAAATTCTTAACTTCTGTTCATTTATCAATTTTAAATAATGTATATTATATAGATTGATAATATCGACAAACATTAATCTATTGTTAAATCGAAATAAAAAACGATTTTTATGCTTTTAATTAATTTATTTTAGTTAACGTATACCGGTTGTGTTTATTTATTAATATCCTACATTTTCATGGTCAAATTCAATAATATCATTGAATAATGAAATTATTTGCACTTAAAATTAAAGTGAATATGAATGACTAATTTGAATTTTCATCTCGTCCTTTACTTTTTTAAATTAAAATAATAATTACTGAAAATTTCGTTTTATCTTAAGTATTATTTTTAAATAATTAGTAAAAATAATTAATATTTATTAAACCTAATAATAGTACTAAAGTGAATTTTTAATGCTGCGAAAAAGTTATGAATTTGATTTCAGTTTTTTAAGCATTCTTTGATTATTCAAAAACTACATAAAATGTTTAATAATAACTTTACTCAAAAGAAAAAATAAAGGCTAAAACCCTTATCTAATGTTGAATATGAGAAATAAATGAACTTTGGAAAACAGTTGGTCTAAGCTTATGAAAACGATATGTAAATATTTGATACTAAACAAACAATACTATTCAGAATTCTGTTACTTTTAATACGGTTAAGTTCAATAATAATCATATGGGAAATAAAATAAGGCACTAAAATACTATGATTTATTATTTTTCCACAAATAATAATGAAATTATGCAATAAGACGTCAAAACTTCACAATGTTAAGCAATCAGTCACTAAAGTGTGTAATTTAAAAATATAACACCAGTACGCTTGCTCCTAACTTCTTCCTGTCACGAAATCCTTCAAAATAATTTAGAATTAGTGATGCTGCCACAACATCTAAGATAATAATTACAAAAAAACAACGATACTCATAAATGAAAACTAAGATAAGGTAAAGTTGAATAAAAAATTATTGAATGAAATCAAAGAGAATAAAATAAAATGTATAGGTCTCTTTGATTTACCGGATTACTGTATCAATCAAAGTTTCCTAATAGTTAGAGTCATGATAGATCGACCTTTACGAACCAGGTCGTATGGAAAAAATAATTGTTGAACATACTTCAAATAAATATTCTGGCCATCATAGTGTCTTTCCAGCGGATTTTCTGACTATTAGTTCGTTTCAAAAAATATTATTTAGAATGAATCGTTTGAAAAGAATTTTCCTTCAAGAAAAGTTCATGAAATCATTTATCTTTTGTTCTTTCTGAGCTCTGTGAGCTCAAGGAAAGTCATCCTAAGTAGAGGTGTATGAAAAACCCATTAACTTATCGAACATGATTGAAAACCCCTTTAAGGTATGAAAAATAATTTATATCGTTCAGGAAAATTTAATTGAAAAACTTACTTTCAGAGTAAATTATTTATTTTAGATAATTAATATTGATATTATATTTTATTAAAATTTTTTATTATATTTATAACAGAATTTATTATTTTATTTTCTTATTATATATTGGTGAAAACCCAACAAATATAAATGATTATCGATGATTAAATTAATACTTATTTCTTTTTGCTTATTTCATCAAAAAGACTTTCTGACTGTGTAATAGAAAAAACTTTTATACCCAACTTCAAGTCTAAGCGCCTTCATTTAGTACATGTTTTGGTTTATTTTTAGGCCGTTCTTAGAAGGGGAGTAGACTGATAAAAAATTCTAAAACAACTCAAAAAACTTGCAAAATTTCCTTTAATTCATTGTTAAATCAATATCTTAAGTCGCTTGTTTTTAATATGATTGGTGCAATAATTGCGAAACCATAATCAATTCATTATCTGTATCTTAGACGGCTACCAAATTAATGTTTTTAGAATTCTCTGAAGCACATGCCGTAATTTCCATTCGCATAAGTTGTGTTAATTTCTTTTTTTGTCATTTTGTGAGCCAGTCCTGATATATTACACATTTATTTTTGATTATTTTAGCAAATACAAAAATACATTAACTTAATACAGGAATTTCTAAATACAAAATAATTTATTCCTGCAGCTTTAATATTTAATATTGTTAAACATTTGCAAAATTGAACTATTGGAACCAGATATATCATATAACTTACAATATACAGTCTGATACATTAAATTGTCCAGTAAAAAACTTAAAACATTTATATTATATTTATATACAGAAAACAATATATTGTTAATATTTGGCATATCCTCCAGCTGCTTTGCGAAAAGCCTTCGATCCATAGAATCTACAAGGCTGTACCGGTAAATCCTGACACTTGCTGAACATGGCGTCAGATGTAGCATATGATATATCAGCTGGTGTAGCATATGATTAAGCTGGTGTTTCATGCCTCCCACACATTTACGATGGGGTTAGCATCAGGAATGATTGCTGGCCACGGCAGAAGAGGTAAGTCATGATCATTGAACCAATCTCTTGTAAATTTGGCAGTATGGATTGGTTTATTGTCTTGCTGGTAGAATTCTATGTTGTTCATTTGATCGACGAAAGGAAGGAGGTTCGGTTATAATAGCTCAACATATCCTTCAGCATTAAGTCACTGTTGAATTCAAAACAAATTACTGTAACCATCTCTAGAAAACGATGTTGTTCGACATATCTTGCAATATGCTTGTCAAATCTATCTGTTGTTTTTGAGGTCTCTTACATCTGATAGCGTAATGGATAAATCTGTCCTTTGTCAAAAGGCGTTAAATTGAAACTACGCATAATTTGATGTATATACTCGAAATTAAACAAAACGAATATTCTAACTGAATTATAAAGCAAAAAGCACTAACATGATTTATCAAAATGAATTACAAAAGTTTAAATTAGAATTGACAACTATAAATAACCTGATATATATATAAATTTATTTAATTGAAAGTGTTGAATTTTTTGTACTGGACAATTTAATGTATCAGACTGTATATGGTAAGATCATTTATGTACACAGCCATATCAATTTCTTGAATTCAATATTTAATAATCGTTTAACTATGGAATTTATTTTTTAAAAATTCAATAAGATTATTTCTAATTGATTCTTGACCGTTGAATGTTTTACTTTCAATAAATTGTACCCAAAGGTGGGACTAAAACAGATGGTCATCAATGAGACCAAAGTTTGATGATTAAAATGACTAAAAAAGCCATTTAAAAATTCTGTGGACAACACAAGACTGGAAATTTTCAAGAGTTCCTTCTTTCAATTTTCCTACTTGAGAATAGCACATATTTATAGATAGCATTATCAAAATGTTTTAAAATAAAAAAATCTAACCTAAGTTGTTGATAGTGGTAAATATTACCATTGATATATCAGGAATAAATCCACCTTTATGAGTGAAAAATATTTCAAAATATTATTGTTGTAAATATTAGAGATCTTGAACAAGTAGAACAATTTTACTTATAATCTGAATCAATTCTACATGAAGCGTCATGGCGTTCATAGATTATGAATTTTTAAGTTAATAATTTTTGAAAATTATCAATCTAAAATCGTAAATATACAATTTTTCATTAAATAAAAATAATTGAGACTTAAATCTTTTCATTACCATTTATTTTGTGGAAAACTGAATTTTCATAATTTTTCAATTTGAAGATTAGAAAACTTCAGGACATTCTTTAATTAAATACAATCTTTGTAAAAAAATTTAAATTACTTTTCTTGTTTTAAGGAAAATTTTAACAGTTTAACTGATAAAATCGATAAGCTCCACTTAATCTATAAAACAATTAAAAAATGTTCGAGTACTTTTCTTGCTTAAATGGATGTTAATATTTATAGCATAAATTTAATATATTAATTTTCAAGTGTATTAAAAGATTATACTCAAATATTAAATAGGAATTAATAATTTTAATAACGATACTTTTATGAAATATGAGAAATAAAAATGTAAGTAATTATTTGAAAGCACAGAAGAATATATTTTGATAAATTAGGTATCTCAATATTTATGTAGATCGAACCCACTGTAATCTGGCTCCAATATCAATTATGGCTGTGTTCGTTATCCACACCACCGATTCAATAATCAACGTAAGCCAAGCTTATTTAATTGTGCCACATAAATAACACAATGTCTGCACAAATCCATGATCACCTTCATAAACTAGTCTACCCACAACGAACAACACAGATAAATTAAAATTAATCAATATAAATAAGAGAATAAAAAATAAAACAAAAAATTAATCAAATTGAAAGATTTTAAAAATTTATTTAAAATGGTATATAAAGTATATATATATATTATTTAAAACAATAATAACGATAATATTAGTAAAAGATGATTTTCACCCCAGGTTCCTTAGCGCTTATATAGTTTGACTCTTCACTAATCAGATCAATCTTGTCTCTTTCCATAAATTGACTAAAATAATTTACTGTTCCTAATAAAATAACACTTAATATTCAGTAAAATATTTATAAAATGTTGGGATTTTTCTGATCTGACTCTAATTTTTAAATCGATAATAGTTTGTTCGACACGAGGGTAACAAAAATTATAGAATAAATAAAATTGTTGGGTTAGCCAAGGACACATCCTTGCCAACCCTTGTAAAGTATATGGTAGAGACTACAATAGGGTTTTAATTGCTTATTATCCATTAATTATTAAGACCACAAGAAGGTCAGAA
>JBBMKC010255225.1:0-20331 GCA_037834085.1 Bipalium vagum | reverse complement strand
AAAATATATATATATATATATATATATATATATATATATATACATATTAAATAAAGCCGAAAACCCTATAAATTTTTTAAATAAATAATAAAAATAAAATACTTATACAACTATTCAATTATTTTTGTCGAATAAAAATTAAACTGAATCTTAAGTTTATGAATTCCGAAAGTTATCGTAGCTGCAACGATATTATTATTACTGATATTATTCTTAGTATTAAGGCAAAAAAATTGTAAAAATATAGAAATATTAGAGAATAGAAACTTTCAGTTTCTATAAGTAGAAGTGATGAAAAAAGATTATTAAAATAAAAATATATTATCAAAGACAAATTAGGAAATAACAAATGACTAAAAATAAATAAAATAATAAATTTTAATTATATAAGTTTACTGACCTTTAAAATAAGACACAAAAAAGTAATTAACTCATTCCAAGAAGAGATTCACGTTCAATTTCATTAAAATAAATACCATATAAAAGTAGAGAAAAATGGACAACAAAGACAGATCAAATTGACTCAAAATATTCATAATGTTAAGTCTCTTAAGTAAATGCGGAACTGGTTAAGATCTTAACGGTAGAAAGATTTTAGGTGTGATTTTTCAAATATCAAATAACAAGTAGCAAATAACTAAGTTACACGTCTTATAAAATATATACAAATCAAATATCAAAATTATCAAAGTTTGTGTTTAACAAAACTAACAACAATCCTCTGAAGAAAAATTCCCAAAGGTTAATTAAAAGTTTAAAATTCTTTCGTATTGATATAAATATCAGTATCTCAAAGGACCTTAATTTATTGTAACTCACTACCCAAATCCTTTGTGAATTACGCACAATAAAAAGTAATTGTGTCGGAAATGAAGAAAAATTAAATTAAAAAATTAAATTAAAAGTTACTTAATTTAAGGTTGAACCCTGACACTTATTTATAATAATTAATTATAAATTGTGCAACTTCAAAAAATTACCAATTTATTTTAAGGATTTTAAATTGTGAATATTTGTTTAAATTATCAATATATCCAACATAGAGAAAGATACGTCATAATGAATTTTTAATATAAACAATCAATCACTGTAGATTTGTATTCGTTTTGCTTTGTTTAGTTTTGTTCTATTTTTAACTGTATATCCTGTTATCTGCTTTTATATGAAATATTTTGCGTGATTAGTTCGTGTTCACCTGGCCTGGTTTAAAATGATTTAAGCGTGTTTTTCTTCAAATTTTTTATGCGCCTAATTAATGATTATTTGATTATTTATATTAATTAGTTCGCTATGATAATAATACTTAATATAATAAATACTTAAAATAGTAATTTAATGTATTTTTAATATTTATTTACTAAAAACATTTTTATTTTTACGTTTATTCCATTTTTAATAATTTTTATTTATTTATATTTTTCACAATATTTATATTTTTTATTTGAGTGAATATTAGTAATAATAAGAAGAAGATTTTTTTTATCGTTTTTGTCTGGGATTTTTCTTTTAAATTTACAAATACAAATAATCAGAATATAATTAGATCAAAAATGTTATTTTTTTTGTTCATTAAAAGTTTATTGTAATTTTTGAGACTTATTGAGTCTCCACACTATTATTATTATTAAAATTTTTATTATTATTATTTTTTTATTTTTAAAATTTAATCTTGGTAATTTTATTAAGATAGCACAAGATTTTTAAAATAAGATTATCGTTCCAATAATCACTAGTTCATCGATACTAGGATTATTCATTTTAACTTTTAATATTTTTTTTCTTTTTTGTTTGCAATTTATCTAGCGGTTAGGCTGATAAATTATCCCAGAGTCTTTCTAGATCTTACTAGGTAACCGTGAAAAGATTATCTGAAAATCTTAGAGGTTTTTGTCAATTAATTTATCATTATTTAATTTCATTAAAAAATAAAAGAACTTAAAAGGTCTTAATTTACTTTATTGGTTTCATTTTTATTGTCATTTTTTTAACGATCGATTAAATTTTACATTGTGCAAGTATACATCCTTTACCCTATTTCACATGTAATTCCGAACTGACATTAAATAAGTCTTTCTGATTACAGTAAGCCTTGTTAAGTTGCCTAAAGCCCAATTTCGACATTTTTAACTCCATTTTCTTATCAATTCTTAGGAACATAACATTATCAACAAATTACCGTTTTAATTTTTGTAAGCTTCCAACAATACATAAGACTGTGACCTTTAGCCTCTGAAATATTAAATTTCTCATTAGATTTTAATGTTTCCTGCCAGAATTGTCAAATGTATACGTATATCACTGTTTCTCTATCATGTGAGACTGCTGACTGTTTTTAAGGTTTTCATTAGAATTTGGAATCTTTCTGCCGCACTAGGGATGGTTTGAATTACAGGACCAAAGCCTTGAAAATTGATTTTTCCGTCACTTTATTTTTAATATATTATTCAGTCTTAATGTCAGTCGTTATTTCCAGAGTATTATAATTGTATAAAATAGTAATAGAAACAAAACCAAACAATATGTGCCACATCAGTAATGATTGGTATAAAAATAACTTAAAGGCAATTGGAATTATTGTAACTGTTTAAAGAATAACATGAATTGTATTATTTAATTGTTTTAATGAAAAGTAAATGAAATTTAAACGAAAATAATTTATTATTTTTCCTTTTATAATTAAGACGCCGGAGACCAAAGAGATATTACAACAGTCCTCAGGAACTAATAATGAATGGAGATCCTAGTTTAAAACAAGCTCTCATCTCTCAAGCAGTTTCCGGACCTCCATCATATGTTCCATTATCCCATTCTAATGGAATTGTAACAGATATGGATTCTTCAATTAAATCAAATTACAAAAATCCAAGTTAATTTTGTAACTAAATTTGTCAGATATTATAGAAAGAAACACTCAATTAATATTTCGGTTATTGTAACTAGTGAATGGCTTATCTTATATCCAGGATTCAGAAAAATGATTAAGTACTCTTTTTTGTATTAGGGGAAACAATTGAGACAATCTGGGCGTAGTGCTTCTTGGGTCTCAACTAGAAATAAAATTATTTGTATAAACATATAGAAAATTTCCTTAGGAAGTTTACTGTCTTTTTTATGTACTCTTTTTTTCCATACTTCAAAAAATAAATGTCAAAGAAATTTTGTTTTTTTGCAACTTTTGTTTAAAATGGCAATAATGAGAAATATTTCTAGATGTGAGCAAGCACCCACCCATTCCATCGGGGCATCTTGCCGAATATATACAGGCTTTGAAAGCAAATGATAATGCTAAATTCACTGAAGAATATGAATCCATAGATCCTGGTCACCAATTTACTTGGGTTCAATCGAATTTGGAAATCAATAAACCGAAAAACCGATATGCTAATGTCATTACATATGATCACAGTCGAGTGGTTTTATCAACATTAAATGATAATCCTGGAAGTGATTATATTAATGCTAATTATTGCGATGGATACAGAAAACAAAATGCTTATATAGCTACACAAGTTGATTTAATTGTGAATAGATTAAAATATGATAACAATGCAATTGTTAGGGACCTTTGCCAGAAACCTTTGAAGCCTTTTGGAGAATGGTATGGGAAAATCGTTGTGCGGTAATTGTGATGATGACCAAATTGGAAGAACGACTCAGGGTCAAATGTGACCAGTATTGGCCAACGAGAGGAAGCGATGTTTATTCAGAGAGTGGTTTGACTGTTAATCATTTGGAAATAATAGAACTGGCATATTATACCATGAGAAAGTTTACTTTGACCAAAAAATCTTCATCAGATCCCAGTGGCAATAAGGAAAATAGAGACGTATTTCACTTTCAGTTCACAGGATGGCCTGACCATGGTGTTCCTGATACAGCACTTCCTTTGCTTATGTTTATCAAAAGAGTCAGATTTTGTTGTCCATCTGATGCCGGTCCCATTATAGTTCACTGCTCAGCAGGTGTTGGTAGAACTGGAGCATATATTGTACTCGATAGTCAACTTTCACAATTACAACATGAAAAAGTTGTTGATGTTTATGGTTTGGTAAGCAGATTAAGAGCTCAGAGAAATTATATGGTACAAACGGAAGAGCAATATACCTTTATTTATGATGCTTTGTTGGAAGCATCTCTGTGTGGAAATACAGAAGTTTCAATAAGGCATCTTCACGCTCATGTTACCAAATTAAAGCAACCACTCCCAGTTCTTGGTGTTACACTATCTAATCAATATTCTACTGGAATGGAATTGGAATTTAAAGTGAGTTTTCACTATTCGTTTGGTTATAATAATAATATAAATAAAAATATCATTAATATGAAAAATTTTTAAAATCTCTTTGATGATTTTATTATTAGTCTGAGGTATGTTTATATTTGTTTTAAGAAAAAAAATAAGGAAATAAAAAAAATTAAAGAAAATTGCGTTTTATTTTTCAATATTTAATTGTTAATAAATATCTTAAAATTTACCTCAGTTTATTTTTAGGTTACATTAATACGTTATATATATTATTTGCAAAAGCTTTATATAATGATATACACTACTGCTCAAAAGTATTAGGCAGGAATAAAGAATTTTAAATATAACATGAATAGATCATATTCGTAAGGATCAACTTTCAGAGAAGTTTATTCAGAATTTACAAAACACAATTTTTGTTAACTTGGAAATCTCACATGAACTTTTTAATTTGATATAAGTTAATGATTTCAGAAATTAAAAGGTACAGGAATGTCGAAATTTGAAATAAGATTCTCTCTTAACCTTTGCATTTATTTTTAGATTCCACTAGAGTTTTATTTTGTTTAATGTTGCATTTCATTAACACACATTAAAAAGATTTCCATTTTTCTATTACATATGTTTATTTTTATTAGAAAAGTAAAAACAGTCTGCCAATAAATATTAGGTGTTTACCTAAGAGGTTTCCGACTTAAGATTTACATTAAGTTTTTTGAAAACATACAAAATCTAGTTAATAAAATAATAATAATTAAATTATTATTTTCAATACATTTGGCCATTTAGAGGAAGTTTATTTATACAGGTGCGATAAAAAACTTCAGATTTGCTCGAGGTGAAGTCGCAGTATAGCTGTTAATTTTCTCTTTTGTTTTAAATTTTTTTCCTTGAATAATATGATTCAAACTTCAAAAGAAATGAAAGGCTGATAGAGCAAAATCAGGCAAATATTGAGGGTGTTTAGTAGTTCATAACTTCATCTCTTGAAATATTGGTTGTCTTTCCTGAAATGTTAGGACGGGCATCATAGTGTACTAATATTTATGCTTTTATCTTCATAACTAATTGGCCTTATAACTCTCTGTTTAATGTATAATTTGTCACACGAACTTCACATAGCACTTCACCCACGAAACTTTATAAACAAATGAACTTTAGCAGACTAAACATCAAGTTGAAAATAATGATGAAAACATTTCCGGATAGTACCGGGTTCTTGTGAAAAAATAGATGATTTTCAATTTTGAAAAAATCTATCAAATTTGTATATAGTTTGATATAAAAATTCTTTAACCATGAGGTTATCTTACGATTATAAAGATAAATGAGTGGTTTATTAATCAGAATTAGACAAGATTTATATTCCAAGAAAATCATAATATTTCTTTGAATAGAGTGATATCATATACTGAGAAATGATACAATAGAACCAAACAGTCGACAAGCACTTATATATGAATTAATTATGTTGAGTAAACGATATTATGAAGGAGAATAAACATGATAACGCTAAAACTCACATAGGAAACATCATCAAAACCACTCTGCAACATCTAAAAATTAAATTTAAGAACTTAGTTAATAGACTAAATAAAATATAGTTAGTCTGTTGCGGATTTGAATTCTACGAACAAAGAATGTTACCTACATTTTTATGAATTAAAGTCGAATTAAATTTTATTACAAAATTCTCATTGTTTTAGTAAAATTAAAATCAAGTGCTAAACATTTTCTGATAATGATTAAAAAAATTTTTCATTATATTTTTATTTCTTTCAGTTTAAAAAAAGAAAATTCGAAATAAACATCTTGCAAAATATTTTATCTCAAAAAGTATACAAAAATGATATTTACAAATGATAAGAATAACAGAAATTTTTCCAGCAAAGAAATACTAAACTAAAATGATTTGCATCATGAGAGTCTCAATTTCTTTAATTTTCATAATTTTCCAATATTTTTGTTTTAATTAAAGATATATTCTTATTTCATCAAATAACAGTACTCTTTAAAAATAGAAAATATGAAAAATCAATATTATCATCAAGGATGTGTATGCAAGATTCTTACTTTATAAAAATTATTATTTTTAAATATATTAATGATGTCAAAAATAAACCGACTGTTAAACAAGAATTTCTTTTTAATAAATTAATAATTCCCCATAAATGAATATAAATAATTAAATAGATGTTATATATAATTTTTTATAAAAAAAATCTTATTTTCTAATTTTAACCACAATTGATTTTAATTTTAAAAGAATAAGAAATATTATTAAATATCATACGTAAATAATAAATATAATAATCTATATTTATATATGTTTCTGTGAAATGTGAATGTAAAATATTTCATGACAAAAAATTGAATAAAATATATAATAAAATAAAAATAAAATGATTATATTTTTAAAATGTAGATTATTTTAAAGAATATATAAGTCGAAAATAATTTATTGAAGGTAAATAAGTAAGACATCCATCGGAAAGTGAAAATGTGAAGAATATAAATAATTAACTGAACAAAAAAGGTAAATTATCCCAAACCATCGTTGAATTTTTGAAACGAGATAATTTTCCTTTCAAAGTCAGAATTAACGTTTTTAGAGTAATTATTAATATAGAATTGAATAAAGAGCTTTTCCTAAGTTTCAATATTAATTATTTCATAAAATTTCTGTTGATTTTTTAAATTGATTTTCCTCATTGAAATCAATGTAAGAAAAAATATCTAATTTTTCTTCTGATTAATTCTCACAGTAAATTTTCTCAAATCAAAATTTTCATAGAACGATAATTTTCCATTATATTTCTTCATATCCATAAAATTTCATTTTAAATTTAAAATAAACAAACCAATTTAAAATTAAAATGAAAGGCAAAAAATTATTAATTTAATTTAACACAGAATTTTGGCAAATATTGGTGGAATGTTAAAAAGTCTGCCTTGATTTTTATTGAAATTTTTTAGGTCTCGTTATTTATTTATTTATTTATTTGGTTTTTACAATAACCAGATAATAATAAAATGATTTCTAATGATTTGCTTTGATATTAAAAGAGATCTAAAGAAATTATGGTAGTTACTGTACACATTACTGTATATTTTTAAAAATATGATGTACAAATTTGATGCGAAACGGTTGGAAAAATTTATTTTGTGAATAGCAACATGAATTCGCAGCAGTACCTGCAAGTATTCCAGAATGAATTACGGCCTCAATTACGAATTTGGTTTCCTGGCGGTGAACGATTTCAGTTCATGCATGATGGAGCACCTTGTCACAGAGCTAAGGTAATTCAAAAATATCTCAATGCAGAAAAAATACCACTTTTGGACTGACCCGGTAATTTTCCTGACATGAATCCGATAGAGAATATTTAGAAGGCTTTGAAAGATCAGATCGCTCTAGAAACAGTGACTACTACATATGAAATGATCGAGAAAATAAAGTATTTGTGACATAACAACAAAAATGTTCAGCAGACAGCCAAAGATTCTGTCAAAAGCATGCAACCAAGAGTGCAGCTACTTTTTCAAAATAAGGGAATATGAACCAAATATTAATTTCTTTTGTGTAATAAATATATATAACATTTTTAGTGTTTTCAGTTTAATAAATCATTATTCTTGTACTTAATAATGATTTACGTAAAAAACCATTTTAAATTAAATTTAAGATTAAAAAAACGATATTTTTGTTTGAGTCTATTTCAATGCCCAGGTATCGTATATTATTGAACTCTAAAAATATGTAACATTTATTGCCATCCCACAAGAAGATCAGCATAATATTTTTGAGATTTATTAGATAAATAGATAAATCCGTTAAAGTGAAAGAGAAGCTGTTACAGAGATTAAGGTCATTTTATTTTGGTTATGAATTATAGTTTACAAATTTAATTTAATACTGAAGTATAAAAGTTTTCAAGTAATTACAGATACTAAGAACACAGATAAATTATCAGAATCTTTAGTAGCAAAAGCACGATAATTTCAAAAAGTACATAAGAGAAAAGAAGTATCAAAATAATAAGTATCAAAAGACCTCGATTTTTAAGGCGTGAGATTCATTTTTAGGGTGTCTTCAGATGAAAAATATGGTGAATATGAGGCGGTTGTTGAGTACTTCTTTGTTCATATCTTTTAACAGGATTTTCATTGCTTCAGAAATGCAAGATTGTGCGTTTTCATGGAGAGAAATTACTTTCTTTTGTCCCATTCTAGACTTCTAGTAATTAAACATTGATTCACCTGGACTAATTGGTTTTTGAAACAGTCAGATTTAGCAGTTTCACATGGTTTTTAAAATTTTTAGTATAACACCTTTTTTATTCGAGCAAATGCAGAGCATTTTTTTCTTTCAAAGCGTTCTAGTTTTTTAGTCATTTTTAAAGTTTGACCCTGATTAAATCTAATCTAGTTGTCTTTCGTCCAATTGAAAAGCATTCATTTTTCTTCCTTTAAAATCTTGCCCATATAATGTAATCTCGTACATATTGTTTGTTGATAAAACCTAACCTTTTGAAAAGTTTTTTTATGAGAATGGGTACATTTCATTCGATAAATTTTGTGAACCTTGCTCTTCATGTTTAAAAGGACTACGTAGACGTCCTTTTCCTTTCTCACTAAAATTGTTATTTTTAAAAAGCTAAGGCCAGTGTTTGTATGTATCCTAAGATATTTTGTTTTTAAAATTCATCATAAAGTATCCGGAAGGTTTCTGGAGCACTTTTGTTCATTATAAAGAATGAATAAGATCCTTAGACAAATAATCTTTTCCTTGATTAAATGTTGATATTCTTAAATTTAAAAATATTTGCGTCCGATGAAAATTTGAATAATTACTTTACTAAATAGCAATTATTAAAAAAAACGGATTACGTTTGAAATTAAAATTTTATTACCAAAAATGTTAATAATTGATTTAAATAAATTTTCGATATTTATTTGTTGGTGTAGTATAATAATTAATATTCATAAAATAAAATAGTTATAAAAATAAAAAGAATATTATATTATGATTTGAAAAAATAAAAATATTTTATTAATCAACAATAATAATATTGTAACTGCAAATATTTTAATTATATATAATATAAAATTTAATTAGTGAGTTTTAAATATTTTTTTAAAAATTATCTATCAACAAACCATAGCTAATTACAATATAGCTAGAGGATAATTGCACCAGTATGATTTGTAATAGACAAAACATTGTGATATATTATCCAAGAAAGTTCCATGTTAATCTATTAAACACAGGATCGTTATGGAGATGTCTTTTGTAATTAATCAATAAGAAAAAAAACAAATTAAAAGTCATTGACAACTTAAGCATAAATATATACTAGGCTGCTGATTGTAGTCTCTCATTAAAAACCCCAACTGTGCCTCAAATAATTCTTCAATGTCTACTTTTTCTCATTTCAGATATACTTTAAAACTCGCAATCCTTCTTTTTTATAAAGTTCATTATATATAAAATCTAATAATGACACTACCTTTCTTTGTACTCTGTCTCTTTAAAACTCAAAGACTCCCTCGAAATATTCCTAATTAATATCAAAATTTAGTTAATCTAAAAATTATCTGGCTCATAAAATTTTTTAACATGATCAAATGCCTTATTACTACTCATTCAATAACTCTCCTTTCTGCTTTATCACTGATAAGGATATCATGTTTTATTACTTAACTTATTAAACTTTATTGTTATTTTCTTATCTTTTTTAATCCAGAGAGTTTTCAGTAGCAATAAAGGAGAATGTTGACGTATTATTATTTAGTGTTAGCAAAATTATTTTACATCAAACACTGTTACTTTGATTAATAAAAGATTTACTTGAATCGAGCTCTAAGAGGGTAAACATGAAGTTGAAAAACCAACCAATCGGAAACAAGTAAAACCTGTCAAAATAATAATGAAACTCAGGTGTATCAACTGTATTAAGACAATTGTTAAAATATTGTATGAAAAATTGTAATTTGTCTCATAAAAATATATTATTATTATTACCATATTTATTATTATATATTTTCGTTTATAAAATTTTACCCTTATTGATTATTTTTAATAATCTGCAATTGTTTTAAACCATATTCTGTCACTGACTTCGATAAAATTGTCATCACTTATATAAATATTTGTGAAAGTAATAATAATTGAGATATGTTTTTTTTAACTCATTACAAATATTTCAATTTGCAAATTATTCTTATCAATTATAAAATTGATTTTATATGTCAAAAGTTCGATATATTGATTTTATACTTTCATAAAAATCAAAGTATATCATTTTAGTAATTAATTAAATATTTTACATTTTCAAAAAATTTCTGCCAATTATTTTTTTTCATATATAAAAAATCTTTTTTATTATGTTAAATAAATTATTATTAATTTATTATTAAATTATTATTTTAATTTTTAATTTAATTAATTAATTTTTTTATTTTAATTTCAAACATAATCCGTTTGTTTTAATAATTGCTATTTAGTAAAGTAATTATTCAAATTTTCAATTACCAAATATAAGGTAACCAGTACATGACAAATATTTATCATTAGTTTCAATGATCAATGTGAAATCTTCAATTGATTTCGATAGTCAAGGTTAAGTTTACCTTCAGTTAACCAATTTAACTAATGCTAGGTAAATTGGTTAACTTAAAAAACATAATCATAGGAAGTTCTCGAGTTGCAGAACAGAACAAATTGTAAATCTGAACTATAAGCTGACTGTTTTAATAAAGTCACTCTTACTCTTCATCTAGCATTAGTAATCAATTTTCACAATAATATTTATATCTGTTTTTTAAATTAGTATTAAAAGCCAGCACAATATAAATATATAATTGAAATGCTATATTTTCTGATTTTTTATTGTTATGGTAAAGCTTTCTTAAAACCCAGTAAGAGCACCAGTAAGAGATCTCACTTTGGCATATTTTGTTTTTAAAGTAGTTATTATATTAAAAAAATTTTTATTTTTGTGTATTTATTGTGTATTTCTCAATCTGTATTAGAGAAGCTGGATGATTTATAGTTGTAAATTCCAACAAAAAATGTCTGATGCTGAGCATATTTTTTGGTTTTCAATGTGCTATCCTTGTCAATTTTGTTGATAAAATAAACTAGACTCAACTCTTCCTACTACTCTAATCTTGTGTACAAATGCCGACATGCTCGACGAAAAGAACTGAGTATCCAAATGTGGTTTCTCCAGGACAATGACAAATCCATAAAAGTGCAGCATTCATTCGAGTTCTGCAGGAAAGTAGATTTGATCTAATGGACCATCCCCCTACAATTCAGACCTTGTCCCCAGTGATTTTTACCTTTTATGAATATGAAGAAACATTTGCATAGATTTGAGAGAAAAAGTTGGGAATTTCCTGCGTGATCAGTTATCAGATTTCTCCGAAAGTGAATTCTCTGAAATGATCCAGGGCTTACAAAAGTGTGCGGATGTAAATGGCTCTTATGTTGAAAAACAATGTCTATACATGTTATGTGTTACTGTGAAAATTTGATTGTTTCCATTACATTGCTTTCCTAGTTATTGCACTGACTTATTGGGGGCACCACTTATATATTAATGCTATGATAATATAATATATAATAAATGATATCAACAGGTTTCCTTTCAAAATTATTTGGAAAATTATTATAGGACATATTTTTGAGTTATTCGAACAAATCTTTTGTAAAATAACATGAAATACGATACTCTAACACTTTTGTCTTTAAAAAATAAGATTTGACTAAAAATAAAAATAAATAAAAATAAATAAAAAAAATAAAATAATAAAATATATCAATAAATAAAAAATATTATTTCAAAATAAGAATTTTTTTTAAAAAAATTTCAAAAAATTTATTTTTGAATATTTTCATTAGAAAATAAAATCAACTCCCCAATTAAAAGAGATTCTGCAAATGCTAGAAAAATAAATAAAAAGAGAAATTAAATATTATATTAATATTGACAATTCAAATTTTGTTTGATCAAAGTAGGATCTCTGAGAAAATATTTTTTTACCTTTAACCTTTGAGAAGTTAAAAATTTCTTTTTTTAGAAATTGTTTTCTAAACAGATTTATGTCGGATATCTTAAGAAACTACATTATTTTTCTTAAGGTTATTATAATATGTTTTCATGTCATGTTTACGTTTTCGATTTTACGATTATGATCTTAGTTCTATTATGAGTTTGTTATTTGTTTTTATTGTACTTCTACATAAACCCACTTCTTATTAAGTATTATAATACTTGCAACTTTTTGTAATATATACGATATATATTAATATATCGTAATATATATATAAATTTGCTTTCGATAATATGTTTAACTGTCTGGAAGGCATACAAGGATTTCTTGGTACATACAACAGAATATTTCGATCTTCTATTATTCTATTCCACAATTTTATGTTATTTCTTAAATCCTGCTATTGTTCATATTGCTGGACGATCTTAGATATTATTCCATTTGAAATCCGATAATTTTCAGTAATCTTGCAATAGTTTAAACCTTGGTCGAAAGTGCTTAACTTGCGTATCCTTTTAAAATGCTTCATAAAGTGCTTCATAAAATTTATTCTCAAAATCTGTAATATTATATTATAATATTTCATGGGTTTATTAAAATCACATTTTATATAAAAAATACTCTAATATAGAGATTTATTAAGAATTTTAATAATGTATACAACATGATATATGTACAATGTGTCTCAAAAATGTATACACAGTTAAAATAATTATACTTTATATTATAATTTTAGCATTTCATATGGCAACACTTCAAAGTTCGGTGAACAGAATCTTTTGAGATTCACAGCCCAAGACATGTTTGTTTCACAGTTGTTTGTGAGTTTCGATTCAACTATTCCAGTATTCCTTCTTCCTTTGTGGTACTTGCGATATTCTCCGTCTTCCAGTACGGTTCTTGTTGACATTATTACTAGTTCCATCTTTCACTTTATTTGCTTAACTAGATTTCAGTTAATACTTCATGATGATTTTCGGTTTTATTTGGTATATGTATTCCATTTCTAATTATATTGTATGTCTCTTCTCAAGTAAAGATGCTTGGTGAATTAAAAAGTGAAGCTTATAAAAATATATTGTTTAATGTAGCATGTAAGATGGTAGTACCAGCTCACATTCTTTTAATATAATACACTGCTAGCACATATTATTATTGTGATCCATCATAGAGCAATGATAAAGTTTATGTTACTAATGTGCTGTAAACAAGGTTCTAACAAGACATGAAGCATTCCATTTGAAGAAAGGGTTTTTTCATTGATAATTTAGTGAAATAGATCGTTCTATTGATAATAATAATTTAAAGTTGTGGATCATTTTTGTTTTCCACAAATAGTTGCGTATCAAAATATAATTAACTTGTTCTCGCTGATAATGAGATATTTGATTTTTAACTTAGTCTGTGGTGAATTTAATAAAATAATCAAATTCATTATTCTAGTGAACTTTTGAGATTGGAAAAATCCGACCAAAAATGATAAAAAGAAATCAAAGCTATCTGGTTATGTTGTTCTTTAATAATCACATAGATTACTAAAAGCTAAAAATTGTATGTCGGCACCCCGTCTGTCTTGCAGAGTAACAGAATTTCAGTTTTAATAATATAATAACAAAATTTCTCAATTTTTCTCTGGTCTAATTAGCCGTTTGTAAATAAGAATAAAATAGAATATACATAATTTCGACTTGGTAAACAGTGGTAAACTGTTAATTGGGATCATTTATTGAAGCGGCTAAGAAACTGATGAGAATAATATTATTTATTAATAATAGTTAAAACACATTATTACTATAATATTATGTTGGTAACAAAGGAATGGCGGGTTTTATTATCCTCGATTAAAATTGCTTTCAATGGCTTGGTAGTGTCCAGAACTATAGATTTTTATTCGATAGTAATAAATAATTAGGCCTGTTTCTCATTGATAAAAAATTGTGTAATCCGATTTCTATTACTTCTATTGATAAAATTTTGTTACACATGAGTTTTTTCAGTTTAAAATTAAAGATCAAAAACCATATGTTTGCATAACCTAATTATTAAGTATTTTTATGAAAATTTGACCTCTGTTTCAGTTCTATTCGGTTCAATTTTCCAAATATAGTCAATTTATCTATATTCAACTAAAAAGAATTTTGGTGTCAAAAATAAATAAATAATATTATAAAAATATAGACGATAAATGGATTTTTTATGTAAAAAATTAACACGATATCCTTTCATTTTTAACTATTGGTATTTAATATTCTTTTCTTCAATAAATTTTAGAACATTTTAATTATTATTGATATACAAATGTTACCTTCATTAATTAAATAAAATCAAAAGCTGTTTTAAAAATAATAAGTCATACAAAATTTAATTCAAATAAAATCCAAATGAATTAGGCCAGAAAATATTTAATTCCTTTATATTATATTATATTATTATTTTGGTATTAATATTTATATTTACATGTTTATACATGCTTTTTTGAGTTTATTAAATCTCCAACGGAACTCTCGACATTCTTTCGTACCACGGATATATTAGATTTTTATTAAACAATAAAAATTTTCATTGAAAAATAGAAAAAGTGATTTAATTTTCACTTAGGAAACAAATTGATGAGAAGATAATCAAAAAAATTAGCCGCTTTTGATTTTATAAAGGAAATTCAATACAAAACTTTTTTAGGATGTTGGAGTTCCGCAATCATTAGCTCTCTGATTATGGTTTATTGTATTAATATGTAATTGCCCAGAATATTATTCTTCAGATTCTGAACCTTCTCTCATTAATAAGCTGTTGATCAATATTAATATATTTTTATTTAGATCTTGTCTTGGAATAATTTTAATAAAATTGAATCTTGGTACAAAAATAAAAACGATTTTTTCAAAAAATATTGAAATTTTAAAAATTATTTCAGCATCTATCGGAGCTGAGTACCAGACCAAGACAATTTAACACTGCAAATTTACCAGAAAATCGACTTAAAAATCGATTGATTAATATTTTACCATACGAAAATAGAAGAGTATGTCTCCAACCTATTCGCAATCAAGATGGCTCAGATTATATAAATGCCAGCTTTATCGATGGATATCGATCTCAAAGAGCTTATATAGCAACACAAGGACCTTTAGCAAACACAATTGTTGATTTCTGGAGAATGCTCTGGCAGCACAATTCAAGCATTGTTGTGATGCTGAGCCAACTTCGAGAAATGGGACGAGTAAGATTAAATCTTGGATAATAATAAAATGAATAAATAAAATAATAACTTTATCATTTTTGAAAAGAACTTTAATTAAAATAGAAATGTATACTCATTGACTTTATAAGCGAAATTTGATTAATTCGCAGTTTAGACGACAATTTTCTGCGGGACCCTAAAAGTTTTCAGATTATTTACTATTTGCGGCTTGAACAAAAGATTATTTTTAATTAATTAAAATGCTATTTCTCATATCAAAATTAGTAAACGGGAAGTACATGTTTATTTTATTTAAACTTTTTTTTAATTTCATAAACATCGACAATCTTTTCTTTTAAACTCTAGTGCTTTCTCTTGGTAACATTCTATAAAATAATCCCGTTTCATTCTTGTTATAATATAATTCTAGTAATAAAGTCGGAAGCTTCTCTTCAAAATCATATACCATTGTTAAATCAACTGCTCCAGATTCTCCTGAAACGGTTTTAAATGAAATTAAATGTCTTTTCTTGAAACGTTTAATAACCGAAGAGGCTGTGTCGTTTTTAATTCCAAGGTATGAAGCAAGTTGTGAGACCTTTTCTTTCAATAGTGGTCCACTGACTGAAACATTTTCTGATCTTCCATAAAAAATTTGAACTTAGAACTTCGTGGATCTGTTCATAGTTTCTAGTTCCAAATCTTTTAGTCCACAAATTTATTCTTGCATTATAAAATGCGGCTAAAATTGAGTCTTTATCTTTCAAAAGTTTTAAATTGTTGATTTGTCAACATTATATTCTTTGGAAATGTCAAACGTTTAGCTTCAGTTTTGAATTTCTGGATAATATCTAACTTGGTTTTCATATCTATAGCTTTGTGTTTTGAAGACATTAAATTGACAGAATTTGAATATGTAACTTGAATTAAATAAAAATTGATTAAATAAACAAAAACATTTGTGTAAAAAAATTATATAAAATTCGACCCCGAAATTTATTTCGTGTTCCCGTTTTTGGCCATACGATTTTAAACTACACTTAACCAGTCACAGAAATATCATAAAAGAAGTGTAAATAAATATAAAACAACTTTTCCAGAAAAGAATATTACAAGACTACAAGAATATATCAATCTCGATTGTATCATAATAATGTGAACATTGTATTATTTAAATATTATTAAATCTATCACATATTTCCTTTTGAAATTCAATTAGTAAAACAAAAAAATCAATTTTAATCAAAGAAATTTTTATTTATTTATATTAGAACATTATTACATTAAATTTATTGTAAATTCTTTAAAAAATTATTGTCTTTATTTAATCTCTTGTCTTTATCCTCATGACATTTATTTGTGAACTTTGTTATCATTGTTACCTTTTACTGGTTAGAAAATACCTCAATTAATTAAAACAATTAAGCACAACTTTCCATTTCTTGCCTCTTTCTAAATTCTCTGGGGTATCTGAGAAACAGCGAAACTGATATATGTTAATTTTATTCATCACAATTGCTCAGCTATTAGTTTGGAAGTTTTTAATTAAATAACGCTTTCTAAATTATAACTAAAATTCATTAAAAGCATTTATATTCTCAAATGCAAAATATTTACAAAATTCGAAAGTTTAACGCTACATTATCATATTTCAATCCTTACAAATGAAGCAGACTAATTCACTGGTGTAACTAATTTCGAGACTTTTATCTTTCCCCTCTCCCAGCGATGCCAGTTCAAATTATGGGAATTTCTGTACAAAATTCATGACATCAGGAAAGGACTTTGATTGCGAATCGATTAGCAATTTGGAATCTTTATTTATTTATTTATTTATTTATATTTTTTTCTATTTTCAGACTGAGAAATTTCTATGTTCACTGCTCATTTTAATTTGAGCTGTTATCTGAAAACACCTGCATATAAAATAAGGGATCAGAAATGAATTAAATTATTTTTAGTCATGAAATACTTCAGTTTCTGTTTATTGATTTTTATCTTATCTGAAAAAACGAAAAAAAAAATAATAATAATGATTTGGTTAAAAGAATTTCAATTGTAGATTTTATATTATTTTTCCTTTTCTTTTTATAATTATCTCATAATTTATTTTTTATTGAAAGACGTATTAAATTAGTGAATTTATTTTTCAATCGTTTTATTTTTGAATATATTAAACGGATAAATTTTAAATGTAGGATTAAATTAAAATAACAAAAGAATAAAAGTATGCAATCATGCGTACTCAAATGATCATTTTTAACAATTTCTGAATAGTTACATTTTCTGTAATGAATATAATAATGTTAGTCACAAAGAGCACTACGATTTTTCATGTTTTGTTTTGTTTAAATAAACGAATTATTGGGTCATTTCTATTGGAAATTCGCTTACTCATTTCATAATTCCTTGGTCTAAAAATACCAAATCGAGAAATTTAGCGTAAAAAGTGAATATCAACAAACAAGTTTCTTGGATCCAATTATATTTAAAGTATTATGAGAATTTATAGTACAAAAAAGAGAATGGCTTATGTCATACATTCAAAGAATTATTTTACTTACAAACCCTAATTCTATCACAAAATATTAATATTAATTAACCACGAAGATCGATTTATTTAACACTGATTTTCTATGTGACTACTTTTAAAATTAAAAATTATGAAGAAAATTCAACCAAAATTATAAACAAAAGTCATAAGAATTCTAAAAGAAGATAGATATTTTATAAAAAGATTCAGTGTGGTCATTTTTGTTGATATTTTTTTTTACAATTATCTTCTGTAATATCAAAGTTTTTTATTTAAGATAGACTTTTGGTAGACCTTATTGGAACACTTTTTAATGGTAAACATTTTATGTTTCACTCTAAAATAGCATTAGTATATTATACAGTAATCTTTCGACATTTAATATATTTTATAATATTATGATAATAAAATAATTATTTTTTATTTGTATATCCGTTGTTTTCATTTTTATTATAAAATAATTTTTTCAAATATCCAATAAATGAGTTACAGAATGCATATTGGTTGATTAATTATATTTAAATTTATTATAATTGCAAATTTTGCTAAATAAAACTTTAAGAAATTAATTTATTCATAAATTAAAACAAATTCAGGAAAAGTGCTCTCAGTATTGGCCTACGGAAAGATCAGCTACATTTGGTCAAATTATTGTAGAACCTATGGTGGAATACAATATGCCAAGTTTTATTTTGCGAGAATTTCGCGTTCGTCATTCTGATTCTGAAACCCATAATCGCACAATAAGGCAGTTTCAATTCCTTGACTGGGCTGAACAAGGTGTACCTCGGTCCGGAGAAAGTTTAATAGATTTTATTGGTCAAGTACACAAAACAAAAGAACAATTTGGACAAGAGGGTCCCATAACTGTTCATTGCAGGTATTTTTCTGAGAATTAATTATGGTTTTTCTTATCTTATATTTTATCTGGCTTTCATAACTCAGTTATAATGAAATATCTTATTGTCTTGTTTACATTAACTAAGTACATTTACACTTGAAAATAGAAATTATATATTGATTTTCATATTTGTTTTATTATCAGGTATGTGATTTAATTCAGTTCGTTTTTTCAATACAAAAACACTTAATTATGAAGAAACAGATCCATCAAACTAATATCAAAATAATAATCAAACTATTTTCTATTTTTTGCTATAAATTTTGTCTTTCGAAGTGATCTATTCCTTGATCCACTTTTCTATTTCTTCATAATTGTTGATGTGCTGATCGAAAGTTTAGTATGCTATCAATCAAAAAATGATAGTCAGTCCAATGAGTATCCGAAAAATTCGGAGAGTAAGGAAAAATATTCAAAATATGATCTCTAAAGTCGTTTTCACAATCTTCGCAAAATATGGACGGATGGTATCGTGCAGGATGATAGTTTTGTCATTCTTCTTTGTATATTCTGGTCGTTTTATTATCATTCCTCTTCTTAAACCTATTAATTGTTGATTGTTAAGCTCAGCGATAACGGTTTTGTTCTCTGTTAACAACTTGTGATACACTGACCAAAAATTTCTTGCAGTGAATGTTCAAAACGTTTTTCCGGGATCTGATTTTTTTTTAATATTATGGAAGTATATTCACTTTTCGTCTCCAGTTAAAATGAATTAAAAAAGAATTTTTCTTTTTTTCGTTTCAAGTAAGATTTCAAACATTTCTTCACGCCTCTCGTTGTTTCATTTTTCAGTTTATATGGCAACCGTCTACCCTTTCTTTATAAATCTTTCCCGTGGCTGCCAAACGCATAGAAATTGTTGTTCAATCAACATTTAACCATTGCGCGAATTCATGTTATGCTTGATACGGATTTTCATCGATTAGCATCTGTAAATACTTGTCCTTCAATTTTTTCGGATGATCTGCAAGATCTTTACCATGGACACTGAAATTTTGAAACCATTATCTGCATGATTTATCGCTCAGAAAAATTTTACTATAAGCTTCTATAAGCATTCGATGTGTTGTCTTTTTCAAATATAAGCACAAAATCAGAGTACAGGCAAATGTTGTTTTTGTGGTTCAAGCTTATTTAAGTATTTCCAAACTAAGAAATAAAGAAATCTGAAGTTATCATTTGCTAAAAAAAATTTGAATCGACATGAAATTATTTTTTCAAACAAAGTCTGATATTTAAAACAGGGAAAACCTTAAGGAATAGAAATTATAATAATTATTTTTCATTGACGATTCTATTTGGTCCTTTATTTAATTTTATAAAATATTATTGTGAGTATTTAAACATATTTTTGAATTTTTAAATTTTTATAAAGTGTCCTTTTTAAAACTCGATATTCGAAGATT
>JBBMKC010255214.1:0-10133 GCA_037834085.1 Bipalium vagum | reverse complement strand
ATTATAATCATTATCATAATTATAATTATAATTTAATAATAATATTAATTATAATTATAATTAATAATTAAATTGAAAAATGAAATAATTTTATATCTTGAATCCTTTTAAAAATTTTCTGTGATTTTAATTATCTCAAAAATTAATTGTTTAAGCGCTAGAAAAACAAAATTAAAAAAACATTAAATATCTTTTTCAAATTGTATTTTATTAAATTTTTTTCATTTTCCTAAGCCGACATTTGAACTTATTTACTTTTAGGTCCAATCCATATTCAATGCATTAAAACATGTCAAATATTTTGAGGATTAAATATTTGTTAAGTAAAACTAATTAATATAATGCATTGTATTTTTTCGGTTTAAACAAATAATAGTGGTAAATTGATATTGTCATTTTAATAATTTAAGCCCCACAAAATGGAGAAATAATTTCTGAAATGACATGAGTGGTAATAATAATAATTATAATTATTATGAAAAAAACTCATTTACAAATAAAAGAATGAAAAACATGTGATAAAATACCGTAAAATTTATTTTAAAATATTATTAAATAAATATTTATATTTGTGATTAAATTAGTTCAACTAAATCTTTTTTAGGACGAAATATTTTAATTTTCTCGATATATTTTTATTTGCTTACTCATAAAATTAAAATTTTTTCATTTAATTAATTAGGTTTTATCATATCAACTTTTGATTTAGTGAAACTTTGAAAGGACAACACTGAGATATGTAGATTATTTTAAAAACTAATTTTCATTATACAGTTAAGTTTGACCTTCAAAATAATAATTTAAAGGTTCGAATTTATTAAGTGTTCACAAGGGTTATAAAACAACGACTTAGGTTCGAAATTCCACGTGGGACACCATATTAATTAATTTATCTCTAATTTAATGATTTCAAGAAAAGAAAATTTTATTTTTAAGATTCACCAAATGAGCTTATTTTAGAAGTAAGATAAGGGTGTAAAAATTAATAATAATAATAATCATAATAATAATAATAATAATAATAATAATAATAATAATAATAATAATAATAATAAATATTTTTTTATCAATAAATGATATAATCTTGGCAATGACAAATGTCGAATTCCCAAAATTAGACCAGGGTCCGTAATTAGGAACCGATTTAGGTTTTAGTGCCCAAAAAGGAAATTGACATTCCCCATTAAAATACTGATATACGACTGATTATTTTTCTGATCAGTATAAAAGGCACTGGGATCCTCAATGGATTGCCATAAAAATATATTTAGAAAATTTTTTTGTTTGATAATTTGGAACGTCAGAAGCCACTTATTGTTTTGGAACGAAAAAATTTATTGCAAGAAACAAAGTTTTTAAAAATTATTATTATGATTATGCAGGTTTTTATCTGGCAGGAGCCAACGATGGGTCCTGCGATGTTAAGACGCTTATGAGCGTACCGATATAAGCTCATCAAGCAAACCTAGAATCCATCGTCTTTTAAAACGGTAAGAGTTGTGCTTGATTTTTCATTTTCTGACTAATTATTGACAATTGTTTTGATATAACATTTGATTTAACTTTTATGGAATATTCGATTTGATTCTCAGTATTTTTTATTGATTCTGAACACTTGAGACATTTCTCATTGTAGATTTTTATTGTGTGAATAAAGTTTTATTGTAGTGTCTTGATTCAATTACGGTACCGTCCAAAAGTTTGTATAAACGAACAAAACACTGTGTAGTGAGGAGTTAATGATTTACGAGCGAAAGTTACTTGATAAGGTATAATAGTAACGCAATTCATAGTATTTGCTCCATGTTTGTTCCACCAGACACTTTTTCGTATATTAAAAATGTTTCGAGTAGTCTCCGACATGTATTCCGCGACCAAACTTAGTGCATCGCAATTTTAATGTGAGGATCATGTGAAGACATTCTTAAAATCTGTGTCGAAATAATTTTTTAAATTTAAATCTGTTAATTGTTTAAAAATTATTTATATAGTAATTAAATCTGCCGAAACATTCTGATAAACCTATTATTAACCTTAACCAGTTAGCTTAAAAACGTAATTTTGTGTTCATTATAGTAATAAGCAATATTTTAAAAAGTTGTTAACATTTTAGTTACCACACCTAAAGGTATATTAATAAGAAATTTCTTGAAAAGTTAAAGTACAAAAATCAGAGGTAAGCACATAAAAAAATCTACGAATCAATAAAACATTGTCGAAATTAGAAGGCATAAGAAGTTAAAAGTTTTGTTTAATGCCACACCAAGGTTTTCATTATTATAAACGATTAAAAATAAAAAAAATGTTTACAATAATGAATTTCAAAAAACATGAATAAAATTCACAATAAATATTTGATTTCTAATAATATTTTGAATCACAATATCAGTTTAAACTGAAACTTAAATAATTTCTCGTAAATATCCGAATAAAAATGTTATTTGTGAGAAGGTTGCAAAATAACATTAATTTTTCATTAAATCAATTATAAACGTTTGAAATGAAATTTTTTTTAAAAACAAAACTACAAGTCAAATAATAAAACAAATAGACTATTCTATGCTGAATATGCTAAAAATTTATAAACTCCTTATTATTATTTGAAAAATATTATTTTAATTAAAAATTAACAAAATATTTAAAAATTAAATTAAAAAAGAAAAACTCATTTAAATATGAAAACTTTTGATTATTTACGTAACTTATACCTTTTTAATGATAGTGTGACATAAAATTAACAAAAAAACGATATAAAAAGTGAAAATAGGTAAAAATGTTGATATAATAGAATTTTATTAAATTCGAGTTTCCAAAAATAATTATTTCTTATCTTTTTACGTGCCAAGGGTTTGTTTTAATCAATGTATTCAATTTACTTTCTACATACATTTTTAAAACAAAAATTAATGTTTGACATTGTTTATAATTATATTTGAAATTATAGGTTAGGATTTAAGCATTTATTTTATATTAATTCAATAAAATAAATTAGAATAATTAATAATTCTTATTTGATTAAAAGCAAAATCGATTTCATTTGTTTGTAAAACAGATATAATTAATTTTCAGTTCAATAAGAATATTAATAGTTTTTAATTTTACTCCTCAGGTATTTTTAGAAAATAGTTATGCAATGTTCAGCAGAACATCGCACTGTGTGTGCCCACCCGACTCTTCTTATAAAGTAAATCCTCTGAAATCAGATAAAAATTTCCAAATTAATGCTTCATCCAACAATTTCTTGATGCAATCACCACCATTGCCTCCAAGAACAATCAAAAACAATTTCTCATCTACAGCCAGTAAATTTCCATCGAACAAGAATTCATTTTACGAATGGAATGATAAAACGAATACGTACGATGAAAAAGCTCACTGTAATTGCAGCAGACCTCATTCCTGTCCGGCCGAAGAATCATCGGTTATTTTGACACCTCCAATTCCACCGAAAACATGTTCAGGAGTCAAATCAAAAAGTCAAAAGCAAATACCAGACCAGAAACAGCAGTCGAAGACAAAAACTAAACAGGGTCCGAATGAATCCCGGAAATCTAGTCGACATCGTGGTTCAGAAAACAGTTCATCTCACAAGAAATCTCGAAGCAGTTCCAGATCGGCTGCCAGAGAAACTAAGTCGCAACAATTGTCACAGTTCGTTCCAGATAACGTAGATAACCGCTTGAACAAATATGTGGTGAAAAATCAGGACGGTCTTGTAAATAAACATTGTCAGAAATCGTTTCAGAAACCGAATAACGAGCTGTGCAAAATTTGCGAGAACAGTGAACAGAATGTTAAGTTTGAGGCGCGTTCAAAAGAAGAAGACAATGCCAATTCCAAATGTAGTGAAAATCTCCAGATCACGGTACCTCAACCCGATCTCATTGCCGACCGATCAAACGTTGTCAGCAGTGGTCAGTCGCAAAATAAGTCGAGCTCAAGCAGCAGCAGCAGAATTCGAAACAAGTGGAAAACGAAAATCTTACAGTTGTGGACGAAGTCGAAGAAATCGACACCGGAAACAGTTCCGTTTCCCATTGTCAATCGAGACAATGTGATAACGCCAGAAAATTCGTCGATCTTGAAATTTGAAGACGAAACGTCTCGTCCACGCCGATCGAAAAGTCTTCATTTGATTGCCGATGCCAGTCTTTCACCGAAAACGTCTATGCAAACGACGAAAATGTTGAGCCAGACCACCACCGATGTAACGATAACGAAAAATTCCAGCATCTTTGCCGTGATTTCTCCCAGCACGGCTCGCTGGAAACGGAATCTGTTCTGTATCTCGCCCAAGGCTGCGTCATCCAATAGGAAGAAATCCGATCACAATATCATGTCGGTCGCCAACACGGCAACCACTTGCAAGCAGCGTAATCCGTCATCGTCGGTCTCCGGTGATCGGATCAGTCCCGTTCATTTGATAGCAAAATCATCAAATAATAACAGTAGCAACAGTTATCATCCTCATCACCATCTTCTCACAGAATCGACGCGCAGGGAGAAAGAAGTTCTGGCTTCCAGTAATATGCACAATTTTACCAAGCAAAACCGTCACGATGTAAGTTTTGGGAATCTTAAATGCTTTTTAAAAAAATATTTTGTTTCTCCGATTTTTATTGATACTGTTATTATGCCTTTCTCTTTAATGAAATTTTTGAAATTATTTATTTTGATTTGATTTTTACTGTGGATTTGAAAAATTTGCAGGCACTGAAATATATTGTTAAAACTTAGCAATTCTGAGGGCTATTATAATATTATTAACTTTTGACATGGATTTTTGAAATAATAATATTATATTTTATTCATTTTTGTTTTAGTATTAAAATTTTTTGAATTTAATGATATTATTTTATAATATTAATATTTTATATTTATTAACATTAATAATGATAATTGATATTTTTATAATTTTAATTATTTCATTATTATTATTAAATTGAAATTATTATATTTATTACTTTCATTATTTTTTCATTTTCATTATATTTCCATTATTATTATTATTATTTAATATTATTTATTTTATTATTTTTTTATTATAATACTATTATTATCATTTCATAACCTTATATTTTTTCATAATTTTTTTTATTGATTTTTTTTAAGCAGTTTTTTAAAAGTCCGATTCACTTTTCAATTTCTGTTTTTCTTACAATAATTTAGACTGATAAATCCAAAAAATGATATTAATATTGTAATATTTTTGTTTTCTGTTTTTTGTTACAATTTTACATATATGTTTTTAGATTAATGCGAAATATAATAATGCATTATCGACATTTCCAAGAAAGTAATCCAAATATTAATTCTTATAAATAATTAAAATAGTTATTTTTCATTACTCAAAAGTATTCGAAAACTGATCTATTTTTTAAATTTCTTTTTATTATTATATATGTATGAAAAAAGTTGTTCTTTTTCTAATTATTATTTTCGTTACATTTACACCAGATTATATACAATAGTGAATATATTTATTCCAAATAAAATACTAATTTAAAAATATAATTTTTATATTTAATAATCAATTTTGTTGATTTAAAATTGTACAATTGATTTTTTTAATAAATGGAATTTGTAAATAATTCAATTTTCATAATAAATCGATTTTAATATTTTTTTAAATGGTTTTTTAAAACAATTTTCACGAACTGTTACCTACAATGTTGGAGGACATAAAATTGCCCGTTTAAAGATAAATGATAAATGATTATTTTCATTATTTTATATTTATATTTTTGGATTGAAATATTGTACAGTAAAGGGAATTATGGTGGAAAAATCTCGTATTGTATTGCTGGAATCAGGGAATTGGTAATTATTGCAGATATTGATTCTTTTGTTTTCCATCACACCAGTGTTCACTTCTTCAGCTTCATCAACATCGTTATTGTTTTGATTAAAACTAGTTCCATTTAACTGTCAAAATGTTGATAATATTCTGAAGTAAATTTTTGATAGCTCACAGCGAAAATGAAAGCAAAATTTGTCAGTATATTTCTTTATGATATTTGTTGAAAATTAATTTAGAGGAAACTTTTTCGTTTAACAAATTTAAATGGGGGAATTTGTTATAATTTTAGTTAAAAATAATTGAATTGGAATTTTTTCTTTTTTTAGAGTAATCGTTGGTTGTTGCAAACATGAGGGACGTAAAGTATTTAATAAAACTCAATTTTTCCGTAAATAAAATCTAATATTTATAATAGGTTTCATGCCAAATTTATATTTTTATATTTAATATATATTTATATTTAATAGGTCATATATATATATATATATATGAATAATTTAAACAAAATTTTTTTCTTGCAGTTTTCACCAGCAGTTGAATTTTGTGGAAGGATTTGTTTGGTAAATAAATATGAGATATTAAGAAAATAAAAGGAGAATGTTCTATGATAATTATAGTTTATTTCCATTTGTACTTTTATCGTTTTCATTATAATTGTAATTGTCAATAATTTCAATCTCCAAAATCGCTACTCTATTGCAATTATTTTATTGAACGATCATTTATTTTTTCCTCTTTGTTATTGTAATATAATATTCTTTTTCACTATTATATTCACAATATAAATTTTAATAGGTCATTGCTGTTCTTTTTGTTTTTATTATTTGTCCCTGTATTTTCAAATATTACAAGATTTTTTCAGCCGTTGATGTTCAAGTTAAATTTTATAAAAATCAAATACGTTCAAATTAAAGAGAAAAACTATGACTTGTTTCATTTTTTAAAAAAAAAATTTGTTAAAAAAGTGAGAAAAAGAAAGAAAATTAAACAAAAAATTACCTTCAATATTTACTTGGTATTTTTTGTGGTTCCAGTTAAATAAAATAAAATTCAATTCACGATTTTTTTTCTTTCTTGATTTGATTGTATTTGATGATTTATAATTTGTTTTTTCGTTATGTTAAAAATAACAATATCTTGAGCATATTCGCAGATTAACCTTGCTGGTTCATTTTAGTTCTCAATGGAACCTGGTGATAATAACTAACACAGTATAAGTAAATAAAAAAATTGGTTTTTATTGTTCTATATTACTATCTTTATATATTTTACATAATTTTGATTTTGAACGAAATGTTGTTCAAGAAGTTTTCTTTAAAAGAATTTTTATTTCCAAAATTTTATTTGATCAAAATATTCTAAAAAATATATTAAATATTATTCGTTAATAATAAAATTTTCTAAATCAATATTTAATCATTACCATTAGCTTGGACACTAAATTGATTTCAAATATTTATATCTTAAAAGAAATATTAAATTGAAATTGAAAAAAATAATATTCATAAATATCAATAATACATCTATGTCTTCACTTCAAAATCTGTTTTAATTAACAAGAAAAGAGTAAGTATAAGTAAAAACTCTAAACCTTGATTTCGGAAAAAATCGTAAGAAATGCTAAATTCAATGTTTTTTTACGAAAAATCTTTACGAAAAATCTTTACGAAAAAAACCTAATGTTAATAATGCACATAAAATAAATATTTTTTTTCTTAGCTTTGAATTTGTTTTTTTATATATTGGTTAAATAAAAATTTCTCAAGAGTACAATGTAAAGGTCAACATAAGAGTACATGTTTTTTCAAAGAAAATTCTCGCTTATTGGGAGTTCTCTTTCTCTAAATAATAATTATGCAAAATTATTTTTTTGTTCATTAAAACAATTTTTAAAAAAAAACTTCAATAAAGTTGGACTTCATTAGGTAATTCAATCTATTTTTCTTTTTCTTCAAAGATTTTGCTTTCCTGGAAAAAGGAAATAATTTTTCATTAAATTATATAATTTAATTTTTTGCTTTTTATAATTTTTTTATTTTTTCAAGTAATTTCCTGAAGAAACAATTAATACCGATATCAATCGAATAGGAAAAAACAAGGTGTAAACAAAATTATAGATAAAATTTATTGATTTTTAATAATAATTATTAACCACTTTTAATATATATTTTAATAATATTTTAAGTATATTTTTAAAAAAAAAATAAATTTATTTTCGGATCTCATGTAAAAATAAAATAAAATTATTTTAAGTCATATTGAAGTAATTTAATGTTGAAAATAATTTTCGGAAAATATATTTCCAGATGTAGTTTTATTATACGAAATAAAATCTGTAAAGTAATATTTTATATATTTCTGATCAAATATAGATTTATTATCATTATCATTTTACTTGAATTAAAAAAAAATCGTTCGTACTTTATAATTTTATGTTATATTTATTACTCTTTTACGTTTATAATTTAATAAATAAATAAAATTATTGATTATTACTATTTATATTTAAAATTGATTATTTTTTTTGTTATTTTTAGAATGATTCAACTGTGAATTGTGTAAATGACTTAATTTTAACAAATTTTATAAAAAAATTCTTTTTTAAAATCCATTTAAATGCCAAATTTTCATTTTAAGTACATTACAGAATAAAAATGTTTTTCATTGGCAGAATTGAACTTTAGAATTTTCTGTCATTATGTTTTTGAACTCATTTCTGAAATATCATTTGGCAATATCATGTTAACCGTAAAAAGTCTATTTTTATTCTTTTAAATAAAAAGTACAAAAGTAAAAAAACTAAACGAGATGATCTAAATGTATACATCTAAAGAATATTTCACATGCAGTTTTTTCCAACGAAGATATTGGTGATATTTCAAAACCGAAGTTTTGATTTTGTTTTAATTAACTAGAAATCAGAACTACTCAACTCAAAGGTCAATTGTGGATCGAAGCCTCGTAATCGTACACACCAGGACAGTCTAAATAAGCAAACCCAATCATCTAACCCCAATCAATCAAACAATGTCAACAATTCAGTAAATCAGATATGTTCATGTCATGGTTATCATTATAATGACAATCATTTTTCATGCAATAACGCTTATCCGAGGTTCTGTACCCAAATTCCATGTCTTCATAATAATCCGTCATGTCAAATTTATAAAATAGATACCAGTGCCGATGTGGATATTGGTGCATCATGCTCTCAGATGTGTTCATGTGCGAGAAACCTCGTACACTTCAGTCCAAATCATTTTCATTGTTGTCATCCGCAAAATAGCAACACAATATTATGTAGTAGTTGTCGAATACCAATTTTCTGTGCGTCCTGCTCATTTAATTGCTATAATTCTAATACAAAATCCTGGACAAATAAACCACAAATTTGTCATCATTCTACTTCTCCTCCGCCTTGTTTATCCAGACAAGTGCCACCGCCGCCACCACATCCTATCAACGCGTTTTCTGGTGGAGGTGGTGGTCACCACTTTCCTCGAAAAAATCGACAATCATATTCCAAAACTCCACCACCATCATTTCATACGCACCAACATTCATGTCACGATGATCATTGTTATCAAGAATATAACCTCAATTTCAGTCACGATAATTATCAAAAGCACGTTTCAAATAAGTCTCGGACATGTAATTTCAGTAATGCAAAATCCAGCTGTTGTTGTCAGAAACCTCTCAATAATCATTGTCATATAAATCCTCATTCAAAATGGCCAGGCTGTGGTAGTTTTATATATGACGAGCTGAGCAATATTTCGACTCATTACAATATGAGTGGCTTTCACAAAACCAAATTTGCAAATACTCCAACCGCAGATTCACTTTTGGAAATCAAATGGCGGAATACTGAACAGGGATTAAACAATCAGTGTCGTTTGTTCACCTCTTCCGTGAACAATGAAGAGAACTCCGGTAGATTTTGTCATCATAACCATTGCTCAAATAGACAATCGGGACCCTGTAGTCATTATTCTAATGAAATTAAAACATCCTGTTGTAGAAGTAATATTTAATTTATTTTATATTTATATACTTCTTTAATTATATCATATATCATCTCAATAACATTTAATAATCTCAATTTATTACCTTTACAGTTATTTATTATCCTGAGACTGAGGTTCGTCCATAGAAAAAGAAGTGTTGGGACTTTTCGAATATAGAAAAAAGAAACTAATAATATCAAAGATTTTTCTTATAAATCCGGACACTTAAACTTTTTGTGATCAAACTTTTAAATATTAATAATAATAATAATAATAATAATAATAATAATAATAATAATAATAATAATAATAATAATAATAATAAT